>CM035115.1:160793046-160915817 GCA_020205555.1 Panax stipuleanatus | reverse complement strand
CAAAAAGATTACTAACCTAGGCTTCGCAATAACTACATCCTTGGGGGATACAATATATAATGGTTCGTCACCACTGCCCACTGACCACCTGCGTAGCTGCTACCTACATTCAAGGGACAACATAGTATTGCTGTTATGATGCAAATCATATACGTGCAAAGCCAATTTACCTGAGAATGGAGCATGAGCAGGGAATAATCTTTTGCCTTATAATGTTCAAATCCATGTACAGGTAGTGCATCTGTTGCAAGCTCATCATTATTCCATGTGACTACACGCACTTCAGGTCTCTGAGCATTTCCCTACACGGGATAAATTCAGATATTTTAGGTCTTAGAAATTATTGAATCTTGCTCTCGGTGTACAGAGAAATCCATAGTCATCTAAAGCATGTTGCTATCATCTATTAATAAGAACATACAAAAGAAGGTAAAAATCCATTGCATAAAGCAAATGTAGAGTAAGAATAATATCAAGGTTTCTCGAGTAAAGCTTTGACAACAAGTAGTCAAAGATGCATGCTGGTCAAGGATGAGACATATGCACCATGATAGAATAGGAGAAAATCCCTGTAAAGATATTATCTTATATCAACGAACTTTTCTTATTATGATTATCACTATTAGTCAGATTTGACACATTATCTCTTACTGAATTCAGCCCATACAGATTTGTGTCCAAATTCCAGACTTATTACTTAATGAACAAATTGCACTTAAGCCTCCTATCACAACTCTCAATTCTCAAATCTTAAATTAAATAAATTTGCCATTAATTTGTAAATACTGCCGACCAAAAAGTAACTCAAATGTGCACAACCTGCTCTTTTTGGGAGAGCTAAAAGGTCAAATTGAAACTCCTCTCAAACCAATCCTAGGGTGCAGTTGACTAAAGACTGCCATCCCAATTGACTAAAGATTGCCATCACATCCTCCCGTACCACCGACCAACACCACATGAAAAAAGACATCGTCCACCCATCCAGGCCTGGAGATTTATGCAGCTAGAAGTTAAAGCCTCCACCACCTCCTCTCCATAAACACCTCTCCAACTATCCTCTCTCCTCATTTGAGATTGTCTCAAACTGGCCATGACCTGCATCTATTTTGGTCTGCACTCCTCCCGTGTAGTGTGTAAAAGCTGTTTGTAGAACGACACATTGCCATTCTTCACCTTATCAATTATCATTGCTTTCAAAATAAATCACCAATATCATTTTACTAGTATAGTTAGCTCAGCAATGAAAATGTTCAACTGGGTGGAAAGATTTGTATTCCAATCACCCTTCCAAAGCATCATTGAAACTCTTATATAAAAGTTTTTTATTTGTCCATGACAGGGGAAGCTACCAGAAAGAAGGGGGGGGGGGAAAGTAAACAAGATAAAGCTATTTTTCGCTAAGAATTAACAAATACACAAATATCAACATGAAGCAGGAAAACAGATGAGTAGTTCTATTTTAAATAGTTAAATGAATCATCAAGAGCAACCTCATTGGCAGCATGAAAATGAGTCAACTTCAAAACTCACATGATGAAAAATAAAATTTCCAAAAACGCAAATGAAGATAATGACTACCTGGCGTGACGGAATGGTAACTGCTAAATTCCTTCTCACCATCTTCTTCTCCCGGTATATAAGCTAGAACTACTAAAGTATCACCAAAGGGAGCGATTCCTGAAATGAAATAGCTGGTTTGAAAAGAAGCCACAATATCCACCTTGTTCATGCTGGACATTTGTATATGCCTATATGTCCCATTGGTGCCTTTGTTCTGATTTGTTTTTATCAATGCGATTTTCACATATGTTCCCCAACCAATGACCAAGAGACTATCATCCTGAATGTTATGGAACAACAGTAAGCAACTGCGAGTATTTAAGAAAGTAACAAAAATTATAGTATGTCCTTGTAAACAACGTTCAAATAAGAATTGCTACAGTGCTTATAAACTATAACTGCAAGCCTGCAGCAACTGGAGTTGCACCAACTCAATGCATGTGTCTCCCAATACTTTGCCTATGTTAATCTTTTAAGTGAACTGACCTGCCAAACTAAGTGAGGGAGCAAAAGCTCAGGGCGTGGGCTTCCACGAGGTCTCTCAATAAATGTTATACGCTGATCATTAGCAGCATCATAAACTTTCACTCCTGCATCGTTAGCCCAAGCAATCAGACTTGTTCTCCACTTCACTGTATGAAATAGGACCTTCACCAGAGTGAAGAACCTGAAAATTTAATAACTTTTTTCATTCAGGAACCAAAAATTTTAAGAAAGAATTTGAGTAATTTTTCGGCTGTTGTAAGGTAAATCTGAACAAGCAAGAAAGTCGGTCAAACCTGGTCACGGTAACCATCCACTTTTTCGTGTTGAAATATAAATGGCCAGCTAACCACCAGCAACAAATCTTCTGGATGATTTTCTTGCATAATCTGGGTCTACAGCAATAGCCTTCATTGGGCGATGATAATCGAATTTCAGTTTCTCTTCAGTAAAGAGACTATTTATCACAACAGATCCATCATCTGAACAGCTACCAATGTATTCACCCTCTAAGTCAAAGCAAAGATCATTTACAGTAGCAGTATGAGCAGGGAACTCCTTAACCTGTACATGGAAAGTCAATTACTAAGGCAAGCGGAGTCAAAGGCCGAGCCTCAACCAGAGAAAAGGAACGAGGGGAAGAATAATTTAAACTTTAAACAATTTCCCTTGTCTGGAAACAATAATATTTTTTAAGTGTTCTACACACTAGTCTTAATGAAACTTAAAAAATATTCATTCGGAGTCCCCTTACTATACCTTCGCTCAGCTTAAAAATGAGAGTATACTTTCTATCTAACTTATATCATTCTATGTGTTCTTACAGTTGACACGCAGAGCATATTATAAATTAAAATTGCATAATATTATGTCCCCCTAATCATCGTATGTTTTTATATGAATGTCAAAAGGTTAATGTTTTATTTCATCAA
Organism: Panax stipuleanatus; assembly: GCA_020205555.1. NCBI lineage: Eukaryota > Viridiplantae > Streptophyta > Magnoliopsida > Apiales > Araliaceae > Panax > Panax stipuleanatus. The sequence continues at coordinate 160,912,842 of CM035115.1, read as the reverse complement.
CATAAAGTCACCCTCTTTACATCTTCATCCTCTACTTGTTCTTATTTTTTGATAAGTTAGTATTTACATATACATGTTTAAACCCTCTGTCCTACAAAAGGAGTCCTATTTTTTATATTATTATTATTGTTACTTCCTCTGTTAAACCATTATTTCAACTTTATTTCTCCGTCACGTTGTTAGTTCTCCTTGCTATGCTGTTATTTCTCCTGTTAAAGCGAAATTTCACCTATACACACCCTTTACATTGATAATGCTAGAAATTACGATTCATGTCTCGTTATTGAAGCGGTGACTAAAGAAACCAAACCGAGTTGCCGATATTTCGGCAACGCGACTACTTCTTTGAACCGTGTATGACCATTTAGTTCAGTTATTTCAAATCAAATCAAACACCTAGGAGTGTGATTCTGATCTTTTCATGTTCCATATTCATAACTGTAATAGATAATGAATCAAGCAACATATTCTTGTACTTAGAAATGATTTGGAAAAGAATAGCTTCATGATTTTTCTTCACTGCTTTTCATCCAACTTTTAATTGGTCATTCTGCTGTTCTCTTTTGTTAGTAATCATTTGACTTTGTTTCTTGATTTCAAAATAAACATCTGCTAAAGATTGAGAAATTTTGTTTGAGTTCAATTCAAAAGGAGCACTTTGACTTCATCATTAAGCAGATCAAAGTCTTTTTGACCAATGAATCGTGGAAACCATGCTACAACTCCTAGATGGAAAAAAAGAGTTCAATAATATAGCACGCACAGGCTTTTGGACTATGAACAGCTATCATTTAAGTTTGAAATGAATAAGGCCGGAAATGATTGTCCTAACCAAAACCAACCTACCAACTACTCCTTTCCAATTATAAATAAGTAACCTGATTAGAAGCAATGATGAAGCATTGCTTATGGTTTCTAGGCAAAGTTGAGGACAGTCGCTAATACAACTACTGAATTACTATAGGCTAGGAAAGGTCTTCTTTCCCGCCTGCGAGCAGGGTACAAGAAGCTGATCCTTGAGATGGATTCAGCGGTGGGTCAGGATTCAACCAAAGAACAAAGCAATAAACTCCATCCTTAAGAGAAGTTATATAGGACTGCAACTATAGACAAAGGAACTCGGGCCTCAGCCGCTGATTATCTTGCCTTTCCAAAACAAAATATATTTAGATTCTATAAAATATTAAGAACATAACAAACATGATGAACTGAAGAAGAATGAACGGGAGACGCGGACTCCCATTCAACTTATCATGGCCACCTCACCATTTTAGGATGTCCAAAAGGGTTTGTGAATTTTTTTTTCAACTACTTTGTCATAGGATTAGCCTATATAACCTTACACTGGAAACTTTTTTACATGTTTAAAGGGAATTCAGGCAATCATGGGCATTCCTCTCCTAAACCATGAGTCCCTTGGCAGGAGGAACTAACATTTAATTATACTGTAGATATATTGAATCACGCTGAGTTCATGAAGGCAGTTATTATAATAGAATTCACGTTATAAGCAATTAGAAACCAACTTCTTATTAGAACAACATATCAGCTTTCCTAACTAAACATAAATAAACTCAAAGCTTTGATCTTGTTCGTGCTACACAAATAATTGCAATAAATTCCATTATTTTGTGGAGTAGATAAGCAATTCAATATCCAAAATCAAAGGGTTTACGATTTTTACCTGATTGCCGAGAAAATCCAGAATATGTACGGAGCCATCGTGAGTGCCCAGAGCGATCATACGCTCGGCGACGGCGATACAGGACGCGGCGTCGCCGGATAAAAGCGAGGGCACACTGCCGCCCATTCTCTGGTACTTCAGCCTCGGCTCATCTTCCTCCTCCTCCTCTTCTTCTTCTTCTTCAGAATCTCCCTCTTCTTCTTCTTCTTCTTCTCTCTCATCATCGCCTTCAATTCCGTTATCTGATGGTTTCAGAGGCATTATTATGGTTTCGTAATCTCTCTCCGGCGGACTGGAACGGAGAGATGAATGAATTATTTTCAGTGATGTCTGAAAATTGAGATGGAAAAGGACACGGAGATCTGTTGGTTTGGTTTGGGGGATTTATTTTGGTACCAAAAAGGAAATTTTGGAACTTTTGTTGTTCATAAAGTTTAAATTCCTAATGCCAGAGAAATATGAGTGCAGATAACAAATTTATGTTTACCCTTTAAAAATCAAAGTGTTGTCAAGATAAAATAAAAAAGTTTTGTCAATAACAACACATGAACAAAATTTATTTAAAAATCATAGTAATTTGTTTACATCGCGTCACGCAGATGATTACTTTGAGCTTATTTGGACAGTGATTTCATATTTGAGTCCAAAAATTAACTCTCTTTGAATTAGGTTACTCAAATTCTCTCTTTATTTTGGATAAAAATAAATTTAGTGTTTATTACTAAATCGAGAAATACACACTTTTATATAATCGTCTTCAAAATTATGAACGATATTATTCGTAATTATAAGTAGCACACAAGCATAAAAATAATATTATATCAGTTAAACTATAATGTTGTAAAATAAATTATGACTTGGTAATAGTTATACATTTTTTTAATTAAAAATAATGGGCCTTATTGATCGAGGGTATTCTCTTGTCCAATTAAAAATATGGCATAGCTTCAAAAACTAAGAAATACCAAAGGTGAATGTTTTTGTACTAGTAAGTAGTAACAACTAATAATACATGATAGATGATAGATGGGAAGTGGTCAATATGAAGTTTATTTTGAAGTAAGTTGATCAATTGGTCAATAAAATATATTAACATGCAAGCTAGGTTGTATGTGTATCAATGTTCTATTGATCAATTAATTAATTTATCAAAAAATAACTTCATGCTAACCGAATTGAATTCTGATAGATGATAGAAATACTAATAGATATACTTACACAAACCTTTTAGACTGTAATGTGAAGACCTTTTGGCTTTATTTTTTTTATTTGCTGGTGACAAGAGAGCAGATATGAAAAGGGGATGGCTTGATGGTGGCCACTTGTCCTTTTATTTTTGGTTGGGACTTTCTATTTGTTTGCCATTGTCATGTTCTTGTCAATCTAATCCATTTTTGAGTCTTAAATATTGTTAGGGCAGAAAGACATTTTTCAAGTGTAAATATATACTCCAGATTGTACATGCACTACAATTAATTATATAATGTATAATTTGTATCAAGACATGTACTTTTATCCTAAAAATATCATTACCCTAAATTGTCACCAAAATTATACTAGAATTTGAGTGTTAGTGTGTCAGAAAACTATTGATATTATTACACGAGTCATATTATATATTACGAAAAATTTCAGTCAAATTACAATTAAATAAGATTATAAAATTAGTCAATTATATCAAATATATCGTAAAAGTATTACCAATTAGATTTATTCACATAATTCGCAATAAAAAATTGACATTTAAATCGTAATATATATAATTTTTCATATTACATTCACACGTGTTGTATACTGTCGAAAGAACAAGGGTGATGTTAGGGTCTCAATTTTTTGTCTCAAATAATGTGTCACCATAATATTGGTTGAGTAGATCTTATGTGATTAGTTATGTCATTAATTGTAATAATACCATGTTATTTGAGACCTAGCATTACTCTTAAAACAAATATAAATGCTCTCCTTTGCAGATGAGAGAAACACATTTCATTCACGAATTGAAAAATATTTTCATATTATTTTTTGATATTTTCACATAAAAAATTCGCTATAGATTCTAAAAAATTTAGAGAATATCTAAAAAAATCGCCTAAAACAATGTACATTCAAATCGCGATAGCTATGACTGTTATCACCATTATAATGATTGAGAAATTGGTAATCCAATAACTAAAAAATAAAAAGAAACAACTCGAAACAAGTGCATTCCATCTCTCAAAATATCAATTGTTGTCCCTAATAAGGCGATAAAATGAACTAAACAGTTCGACGATAAAAGTTTGGCTCAAAACTTGACTAGAAATATAAATGATTCAAATATAAATAAATTTTAAAATTCAATAAATTACTCGAATTTTTTCAAATTACAATTTTCGAATTATTTCACTCGACAAGTTCAAACTGTTAGGACTCAATTCGAGATCGTGTTCGACTCGGTAGCTAAACGAGTCTCAATCAAATTTTGTTTCATACTCGATAAATTTTGATAATCAAATTTAAACAACTCAATACTCGACTCGAGAATCTTAGCTACAAATAAAGGACTTGAGGAACCAAAAGAAGAAGAAAAGGTAATAAGAAAAACTTTATTCAAGTCAAAATTGCACCACCTAAAAATTTCCCCTTGTAGTACAATTTACAACATGGCTACTGCTTTGCTTTTAGTACTCGGCTCATTTGGCTCTCTTTTGTTTCTCCAACACTCCAATTCAAATGGTACGTATGTATTTGTAAATAAATGAATGGGGTATATTTATTGTGATTGCGTGCATCTTCTTATACTACTATTTGGTAGCAACAGGGGAGTGTGTAATAGTACCCACCATGTCCAATGCTACACAAGGCTCATCAACGGGTACCTGCAAAAAAACAATTAAAAGAAAATATTATAATAAATGTGAGAATTGAAGATCTTCATTGTCAGTTTTTAGTTTCCCACACGGGATAATCTATTCATATTCTGACATTTCCAGAATATACTCTCTCCTATTTGTCAATGTACCGTATTACTTGTACTTCCTTACATAATTAATACATGGGAACTATGCAATCCCTTCCAAAAATAAAGGGTTACATTTATAAAAAATTTAAACATTAATGAAGTAATTATATATATATATATATAAGAGTTTCTTAGCATGTGCTCTAAGGGCACATGCTAAGCACATAGTTCAAGAGAATATTCTCTTGAATTGTGTGCATATTTCTTTGAACATGGTGCAAATGCAGAAATCAAGAGAATATACACACAGTTCAAGAGAATATTCTATGAAATTGTGTGCTTAGCATGTGCCCTTAAAACACATGTTAAGAGGACCCATGTATATATATATATATATATATATATATGAGTCAAATGCATGTTAAATCCATTTCTTAGGTCACTTAAATATGATATTATATAAAATTTTAGATTATTGAATTGATGATCAAATGACGTTGTATTAGAAGTGACCTAAGATAACTTATCTTAGGTCGATCTAAGATGTCTTTTACTATATATATATATATATAATTTTGAAAATAAGAAATTTAGTTTGGTAAGGACAACGACATGATAATAAAATTATGATGACATATTTGAGGATATTGTATCATTTTATAATACTATTAATTGAAAAAATGGACACCTTTTTAACGAAATCTGTGTATGGGAATTTTTTTATATAAAATAAATAAGGAGTATTAACTTAAAAAACTAATGATTTCATTCCTAATAATTCAGTATACATTTTATTTATCACAAAACAAGTTTTTCATTATCTCTTTTGGGGTCTAACAATGAGAGTATCCTTTACTTTATTTTCTCACAAAATAAGAGTCTCTATTTCTTTCTTTCTTTCTTTCTTTCTTTCTTTTAATTAGAAAATAGACTGAAAATTGATATAATGCTTGAAATTTGCAATTTACTAGGCTTGACTTGTCCTTGTTTTTGTAAGTTTCATAGTTACTGTAACTTTTGATAATATCAATAATTAACAACAGCTTTTTACTGTTTTGGTATTGGGTATATATTAAAACAATCTGACACGAAAGGGGACATCTCAAGTGACAACCATGCATGCATGGCAGGGAGAATAGAAGCAATTTTTGCTATGATAACACTAAAATGCATGTATGACTAATACAGTAATACTAATAATGGAAGGTGATGGGGGTTGACTTGACTTACAAAGTGGCCAGCTTTAAGAATCCAATAGAAGTGTAAATTTCTGTAGGACTTTGTAAATCCCCTTGTGGTTTTATCATCCCCACAGTACAGTGCAGTTCTATCTATGCTCAGGAAAGTTTTTAGCCCTTCCCACCTGAATCATAAATGTTATGAAGGAATTATTATGATACATAATTTCATTGCAACGTTCGAGCAAATATACATTTAACGATATTTTTATACTTTTTTTTAAAGATACTTTAAAATTTTATGCTTCAGCCCCGCATAATAATTAAAATTGACATTATCAACTGACTAAAGATATATAAAGAGATTGATATATCTTACTTTAGCTTTTCAACCCATGCTTCAGTCCCTTTGGTTGCACATATGACATCAAGCTACAACCTCCAACCAAACCATATCATCAATACAAGTAGCAAAAACTCACAAGTTCTAGGTTTACTTGAACTATGTTTCTGTATGAGGGGCTCAAATATACATTAAGGAAAAGTCTAGGCATCAGTTTCTACCGATCAGTCTAGAGATCCGCCATTTTTTTTTATGACTCTTAAACAATTTATAATATTTATTAGAACTAAAATTTTTACAGAATCCAGTTATTTAGGTGTCATTTAGATACATGCAAAAATTAGAGTTGCATAGATTGTATAACCGTATTTTTTACATATATCCAAATGACACCTAAATCATTAAATTCTGTAAAAATTCCAGTGAAACCGGTCTCCGCGCGAAGGACTCGTGCATTACTGTATACTCCTGGCACTGCCAGTTTAACTGACACATTTTTCTTTTTGGGCAAGCATAAGACATGGTTTTATTGAATGTCTCAAATTCCAAAAATACAAAAAAAAGGGGTCACATCATAATGTATAATCAGTACATGTTTGTATTGACAAAGTTACATTGTTCAGTTAGCATATGTCCTCAAAAAAAATTAATGATTTGAGTAAATATAGGAGATTGATATTTTCACAACATTCTTTGATATTTTTACATGAAAAATATCGTTATAGATGTATAGCCACAATAAAAACCGTCGCTACAAGCCTCAAGAAAATGTAAATTTAGTTATTGTAATGTTGTAAAATACTTTTATATAGGGTCTATAAGTTTTATATGTTTTACTTATTAAGTTGAGACAAATTTTTGAGGAAATATAAAAATAAAAATAAAAATTACTTTGGCCATTCATTTGAAGACAGAGAACATATGGCTGGCCATGATAGAAGCATCCCACTATCCTAAGGTATATCTCTATACTACAGTAGTTACTTTTAAGCTAAGGGTGACTGGGTGAGGGAGTGCTGAATAAGACTTGAGGAAGGAAACTTACTTGTCCATTATACACTGTCAAATTGACTCCTTTTGCTAAGAGCTCATCAACCTGTTTGAAATTATGAAACAAATCAACTAAACTAGTTTAATCTTCCAAAATTGTGAACACATAATATATTTCCAGCACAAAATTTCATATTGTAATGAAACTTGCATCAATTTCAGTATACTACCCAGTCTAAAAATAGAACTAGAACTTGGTTGAAACTTGAGATCAACAATGTGCATTTACTTTATCCTTTGCTTCCCTCTCTTTTTCCTAGTATAATTCTAGTTGTCAAGAAACCTTAAATTGGGATTTTCTTTATATGCTGTTTTCTGCTCTCATAATACCAGAGATGTCATAGACAAATTTTAATCAAATATGAATTCATCTAATTGAGTAGATTTAAGTTGTTAAATTAGATATTTGCATACCTCATTGATTCTCGGCCTCATGAAATCGCCTTCAAGCGCTGTAAAAACAAGATCTGATTGCCCTCCCCATCTGAAAACAAGAGAAAAATCCTCCCCTTACACATAAAAAGAAAGTTTCCAGCTATTTTAAAGCAGGGAAAAAAAGAACACTTACTGCACATCATTTGGGATGATCTTAAGTTTCTTTCTAAGGACAACATTCATCAAGGTGTCTAGATCACCATCACCACCAGGTGAAGGCCTCAAGGAATTGAGATATCTCGCGTATCGCTTGGTTGCAATTCTTGGCGATAGCTCGGAGGATGCTGTTGCAGATACAGGGTCCATTCCAGAATCCAACAGAAAATTGTAAAAATCCTGCAAATGCCAAAATTGTCAAGGAATTTTCATAACCTATTGCAATTGTGTAGCAGACACTAGCAGTAAATAAAAATTAACACAATACCACAGAATTACTGCTGGTGATAATCACATCCTCGAGTTCACTCCACGAATCGGTTGCATCTTCAAACTTGCCGTTATCAATTTGCTGCTTAATTTTCTGCGTAAGACTGTTTTTCAAAGTCTCTTATCATACAACACCAGCAGCTCCATACCATTAGGCACACAAGCAGCTATGAATTATAAATAAATATACACCTGTTTGATTTCTTCACACCATTGTCATCAAGCCTCGAAACATCTTTGAGAAGGGGAGCCCATGAAAACTGCATTTATCAAATAGAAATCATAGGCATATATATGCCTCTTTAGTGTTTATCCTAGCAAAATTCTCCCTTGGTCCAAAAATGGGAGTCCTATATTGACTACTAAGGCAGTAGAATCAGCTGATAATTCAAGAAAACTACTTGCCACAAAATCTTCCGGTGAAATCCAACTATCTCCCAATGCAATTCCTACACATTAAAACTCAATTATGAACACATTTTTTTTATAAAATTGAATATTAATCATCCGGGTTCTTCCCCTTTACATCAAAATCATGATTTTTTCTAGTTTAGAATTAGATTACCTCCAAGTTTAAGCTTCAATTTTCCGGCTTCGATAGCCTTTAGAGCCGATAATCCGAGAGTGACGGCATATTTTCCTCCATAAGACTCTGCCACTATGTACAAAGGGCTCTTTTGGAGTTCTTCATCCCTATTAAAAATTGAAATCAGTAATGTAGTCAAATCTGCTGCTGCTTCTTCATCAGTTTTCACAAACAGACTTTTATCATCCACAAAACTGTATCCAGTCCCAACTGGATTATCCTACATTTCCCAAATTAAAATAAGAGTTAATTTAGTAATATTACAAAACTATAACCCAAAAAATATGAACTCAAAAGATACTGAAATTCAACCAGAAATTCTCACCACAAACAAGAGATCAGCCTTTTGTAACCAAGTTGAATTTCTAGGCTTCAGATATGTATCCAATGGTCCAACCTCCTCAAAATTTCCAATCCCAACTCCTGAAGCACCCTATTTATATAATCAAACACACACAATTATGTGAATATGAATTTGAAAAATTTTCAAATAGAAAAATAATACATTTCAGCTCCATTTTATGTTTGAATATTTCTGGGGTTTTCAAATAAAATTAGATGATATGAAATATCATTACTTACAGGTCCACCCTGCAACCAAAGAATTATTGGCCATGGCTTGCTTGGATCTTGGGTCCTCTGGGGACTTTTGTAATACCAATAGAACATGTGGGCTTCTGTTCAGTACCCAAAAAAAAACATTTTTAAAAGAATCTGTATCCAAACACCAAAACGGGTAAAATTAAACCAGTAAAATGCTTGAGCAATTTAGCTTACTGGGTCTAACTTCAACATATCCCCACTGTTCTGATCCATCATCTGGGGTTTTTCTAGCAGCTATGGCTATTCCTCCTCCATGAAAAATTGGAACAAGGTACAGAACAGAGACAAGAAGGAAAACAACAAGATGGGACTTTCCCATTTTCAAAAAGAAAAAAGATCAAACACCTACTTCACAGATTTAAAAGCTGTGTGCAAAAATGAAAGTAAGAGAAGTATTTATAGAAAATGTGGAGGGATTTGGTCCCTGTGTACTTGTTGCGGTCTGCAACAGGAATAACAAAAATATGGCAGTAGACTGAAAAGGGAGAGACCATAAAGTTGACTTCACAGATAAATTCAGTTAAGATTCTAGATTATTTACATATTATTGCCTACCATTTTGAATTATATTGAAGATATGGTATGATTGTAAGATTAGGAACAATATTTGACCTATTCAGAAATGAAAAAAAAGAAGGTACAATCTTGATTTTCAAAATTATGTGGTTTAGTGAATCAGTGAATCATGGAGATGATTTTAGTTAATATTTTGCAGTAAATGATACTCATACTCCCACTTTCATAAAAATGACTAAAATTACAATTATTTTATTGATTGACTATAAAATAAATTATTATTAAAATATTCAATGTCATGTCATCTGAGACTATCTTGAGATTAAAAATTTGAGATACCGATCATAACTCTTTTTTTTATAATACATTTAGTAATTAATTGTTTTATATTTTTTTTGGTTTTAAATTCGAGATACATTTTGATTTTTTAAATTTTATTTGTAAAATCTAAAATAGTACAAAATTATTCGATTTATATTGAAGCAACTATAACTGTAGTAAACAAACTCAATTTACTACTATTTACTTTAATTGTAATTTTCAAATTTAAACGAATTCATAATGATTACTTTAGAAGGAACATGTATTTTTATAACTTAAAAAGGTAAAGGACAAAAGGTGATAATTCAAATAGATCTTTCATAGTGAGTTATTATGCAACTTTGTATAAAAAATAAATTAAAATTACTAAATATATATATATATATATATATATGAGAGTGATCTATAGTAAAAGTTGAATGAGAACCCCATTCATTCAATGCAGACTCCACTATTCATTTATATGATCCAAAAGTTGTAATTATTCTCATCCACATAACAGATATCATCCGCACAACTATTGTGCGAATGTGATATAATTTTTGGGTTCTCAACCGCATAATAGTTGTGCAGATGGTATATCTTATCCGCACAACTATGGTGCGGACAAGGTAATTTTTGGTCATTTGTTTTTTTTTTAAACAGTCAGAGATGAGTTAGATAATAAGAACTCATATCCAATTTTAAATATGAATCATTATTTATATATATATATATACATATAGTCTTGCTTTACATAGAAGTAAAGATGTACCAATAACCCAATGAATTCGTTTAAACATTAAATTAACATCTTTTTCATAGTGTTGCTTTACATAGAAAGAAGTACTTTATTTTATCAACACATTTCATAATTAGCATCGTTTTCGTGTGGTTTAGGAGAGATCGAGGCTCTACTAAATGATTTGATTGTAAAATCCGACGAAATATTTAATTGTATAACTTATGTGAATCGTGACAATAATTTTGAGGAATTAGATAATAACGTATGTAATTATTATGGTAGATGTTAAGACATGTGGGGGTCAATTGTAACGGAGGAAATTATCTCCATAATTCAAGCTGTCAAATAAGTAAAATGGTGTAAATGAATCGATTCAAATCGAGTTGAGTATTGAGTTGCTTAGATTTATTTTATAAAATTTATTGAGCCTGAAATAAAATTTAATTAAATCTCGTTTAGCTATCTAATCAAGCACAAATAGTTTGAACTAGGGTTGAGTAAGGAACCGAAATTGACCCATAACTACACCAAAAATCGATCAAACCGCACCGGCGTATGTGGCGATTTTAGAATGGCTAGAAAAACAGCATATGCAGTTTGGGTGTGGTTTTAGGAGGCTCCCGCATTGCTCAAACCGCACCGCACCGCACCGCACCGTTCTTATATATTATATGTTTTTTTATAAGTTATATAGGCAAATTTCTAAAAATATAATAGACAATTTTTAATTATGTTATTCACTTTTAAACTTTTTGTTTGTGGTTAGAAATATATTTCTAATTAAATTGTAATGGTTTGAGCAATGTTGAAGCATTCATGAGTAACATATTTTAAACTTAAAATTTGTTGCTTGAGGTTCTTTTGTTAATGCTATGTATGATTTCTTATACATAAAGATGAATTTGATTTATTGAATATTATAGTTAACTATGTCAATTTGGTGTTAGAACCAAAATCGAACAAATGAAACAGCACCGCAAACTTTAAAATTGCACTGCAGCAATTACAAGTGGTGTCATGTGCTGTTTTAGAATTGTCAAACCGCACCCAAACGGCTTCATGTGTGGTTTGGGCTTCCAACTGCACCATACTCTACGCTAATTTGAACTTTTCGAACGAATATATGATTCAAGTATCAATAAAAAATGACAATTTAAAAAGATTGAAGTAATTTATCGAATTTTAAAATTTACTCATATTTCAATCGTTTATATTTCGAATCGAATAAGTATAAATTAAGTCGGAACCAGTTCATTTTATGGCCTTTAAGTCAAATATTGCCACTGCTTTTAATATCAACCAAATCATACCTCTAATAATCCCTTCACTTATTAAGCCAAAAAAATGATATATACGCGGACCGAAATAAAACTTAAACGGCAATGCATGTCAGCATGTGTGTCTTTTTATTATTAATAAATTTTATAAATATTTTTAGAGTTACGCTAAATATAATCATAAATTTATATTGATATTAAATATTGATCTATGAAAATATATGATATAAAATAAAATTAAAAAGAAATTCATATTAATAATATTTTATCTTATCACTCAAACATCGACATTTTTATATTTTTAACCAACTATGATTAAGTTGTGGGTGCATATGTTCTAACCCTTATGTAACCTCATATATCCACGTTGGTCACAAATTAAAAACATGTAAATAATGAGTTTTTTTTATTATGAGACATAAATATTGGACAGGAGCTGTATTGAACTTTTATCTATTTATATTTTTACTCTCATTAGAGGTCAAAACATAAATAAATAAAAGTCTAATTCACTCCTGTCCAATATTCGTCTTTGCTTAGACTTTTTGATAAATAATTGTTGTCGTATATTTATATCTTGTTGTCCGTTGCTTTGTCACGTATTAATTAATATACGCATATTAGATTAGTATTAATTTACGCCACATACACTGCATAAGAATTGATGTATAACATAAAAAACAAATTGAGAAACAGCTAACGTAAATTGGATGCATTCTAAACAAAAGTCATTATATTTCGTTTTAAAATATAACATTATTATTAATTTTTTAAAATTAACTTTATATTTTTAAACTTGCAATTAATTAACGTGAATTTTATTAATTTTAGTCAATATAATGATGATCATTATAAATAATTTATAAAATACCACTCATTGTAAAATTTATTGTTTCATAATTGTTAAAGATCATCACAATTTGATGTTTAAAAATATCTCAAGTTGACTTTAAAGTTAATAAATAATGATATTATAATTTGGAAAAGATGAATGATAATATAATAAAAAATATTTGATTGTTTTACATACAAATATTAAGATGTTTTAGAAACACGTTTATCTAATGAATATACATAACATACATACAAATATTCAAATATATATATATACGTATTTGCATTTGTAAATGAAAATTTAAAAAGATTGTCGTACAAAATGAGACAAAAGGAAAAATAAAATTTTGAGGTTCCAATGGAATAAAACCCCTTAAAGCTGGAAAGATAAGGAAACATTCTACCATATATACAACTAACGAAAATATATTTTATTTAGATCAAATTAGCTAGAGAATTTTTATATAATAACCCAACATAACCCATCCCCAAAAAGACACACACACACACACACACACACATATATATATATATATATATATATATATATATATATATGTGTGTGTGTGTGTGTGTGTGTGTGTGTCCGATTTTCCTTAAATTGAATGGAGATGACTAGCTAAGCATGGAAGAAAGCTTACCAGGCCCATTGACGGCTACTGCTTTAAATTTAGAAAAATTTAATGAGTTGACTTAATTAGTAAAAGGAAGAATCTCAAATTAAGAAGATGGCTCCAAATAATGATCATCCAAACATTTCTGGAGTAGGGATATAGAAAAATCTGAAAGCAAATATCACATGGGAGAAAAAGAAGTTGGAAATGAAAGCTCAACCAACTATACAACTAAGAAAAGGAAGCAAGCCAAGAATTTGCTTTTTGTTTGCTTAAAGCAATATATATGTTTTTCAACCCAAAAGTCGTGCATGCTATCATGTTTATTTGTGGATCTATAACTATTTAAAAGGAGAAATTAAGAGATGTTAACAACATTGATGTTTATATTATATAGAGACTTAAAAATACATTTCATCATGTAACTTTTTTAATTGTAGAAAACGCATCTTAAGATTTAGAGTCCTTCTATGGGGGACATGAGAATTGGACATGAAAATTTGACATTGTGAATTTTTTTTTTTGCTTTTGTTGTGACTCTCTAAAAATGTATAGTATTTAAAAATTTGAATCACCTTTTTTATTTATCTTTTACTGTTTTTAGAATACATATAATAAAAAAAGAAATATTAACTTTTTTTTCTGAAAATAAATTTTTACATAAAACATGAAAAAATATACTTTATTTTTTAAAAAATAAAATTTTATTTTCTATGTATTTTTTTGAATCTATATTTTATGAAACTTTACTCATTTTTGAAAAAAATAAAAGTTTCAAATATTTTTTCCTTAGAATAATAATTATATTTATAATTTTTTTTTAAAAATATTTTATTTTAAATAAAAATATATATTATTTTAAAATATTAAATATATTTATTATTTTAAAAATAATAATTATTTAAAAAATATTTTTATTTTTTATTTTAAAATATTAAATATAATTATTATTTAATTTTTTTTAAAATAATAAAAGCAACTATTTTCAAAAAAAATATTATTTTAAAAATAATAATTTATTTTAAAATATTAAATATTATTTTTTAAAATGTTAAATATAATTATTATTTTAAACTTATTTTAAAAATAATATTATTTTTTTAAATATTAAAATTTTGGGTTGGGTCGAGTTGGGTTAAAATGGGTCGGGTTGAGGTCAAAATGGGTTGGAGGAACGGAAACGCCAACAAAATGTCACTTTAAAGACCTAACTGACGAAAATAGAATTTTAGGAACGATTTTGAAAGTGAGTGGCAACTTGGAGGGACAAGAGTGCCAATCAGCTAAAGAATGGAAATCATTCATTTGATACAATAAAACAACCAAACACATTTTTTCCCTATTGCATGAAAATAAACAATTCAGCTCCCCTTTAATTCTTGTAATCTAAACGTAACATTTCTGTCAAAAATTTTTTTTGTTGAATATGCAAGTGTATCATTTTGAAATAAATAATGCTAGTCCGACAACTACTGTCTAGTTTAATTAAATTAAATAAAAAACAGTATAATTTATCAATAATTTATGTAAATAAGCTAAACAATATTTGAAGATGCATTACTCTTTTGAAATAAAACCAATTTGGTTTTGTTACATAACAGATATAATACTTCTTTTTCAAATAATTATTATTATGGACCCAGGGCTGAGGGGAGACATGGGCTTTGGGTTGCTGTGAGTTGCAGATTTGCCCAATTAACAATAGGCTTCGCATGGAGTCCTAATTCAGTCTAGCCTCGAAATTATTTACACCTTCATTCGACCCTTAATAACCTTATTTTATGACTTTGGGCTCCATCCAAAATTAACTCTGCCATTGCTCTTGAAACTGCTAAATTGTTTCTCGAATAACTTCTATTCAGAGTTCACACCAATGACAAATTAAAGTGTTGCTATATATAATAAGCTAAAAAAAGCTCATGTCAATATTAGATGTAGAGACGCGTGTGGATATTAGATACATGAAAACTAATTTACATTATGTAGACTATTTTCATAACGAGTCTGGATTGCGATTAACGTGAACCTAGAAGCGATAAAATAAAATAGCAATGCGTAAATCCCATATTTACTATTATTATTTTTTATCTCATGCATGTATATATACGTCAGTTGTAGCACCTCAGTCACATCAAAATATGTAAAAAAAATTAGTCTGTAAATAAGAATTAAAATGACTAATAACAATTTTTTCAATCACAACTTTATTATTACATTATAATTTAATTCAAGGATTATTGAAAAAATATATTTGACCTTGTTATCCTATAATTTAATTCAGAATTGTTACACCGGAATTTATACTAATATTTAATATTGACGTAAATTTATTCTTATGTATAAAAACACTCCTCATACATGCATTACTTTCTTTTATTCCTTTCAATTTTACATCAATCACAAACTATATTGGCCATAGAATGTAGCATATATGATACGAGGCCGGCGTATATTATTGAACAATCTATTAATTCCTCTAGTGGAGAAGAACATGTGGGGCCTGCATGATATTATTATATTTAATATGTACGTATAAGAGGAGTCAATTCCCTATCCCTTGTCTATATATATTAGTTAATGGCAAAGTCCAAAACGGTGGTATCCTATGCACTTTAAGACAACTTAAAGATCAATAAGAGATATGAAATGACATACATACAAATCTCTTAAACATACATATATATATATATATATATATACACGGTCCGAATCTTAAACTTACTTTTTATCCAATATACCTTGCTTATCCTTTTTAGCGACGGACCAGGTGACGATTTGGTCCGTCGTTCTATATATAACCATCGTCTATATATTGTCCGTCGCTAAAAACTAAGACGACAGTTGTATATATAGCGACGGACCAAACCGTCGTCCGGTCCGTCGCTAAAGGGGGCTAAGCAAGATATGGTGAATAAATAGTAAGCTTAAGATCCGGACCGTATCTATATATATATATACAAAAAAAATCTCAGAAACAAATTGGCTATGACGACAGTTCGGGCCGTCGCTGTAGAACAGAAAATCGTCGCTTTATGCTATATTATTTCACAACATTTACGCCCTTAACTAAGGCTATTCAAATTCCAACAGACGAAGGTGGAAAGATAGAAGACAATCGAGTACATAATTAAGTCCCATCTTAATTTAGAAGATGCTTCCTGCCTTTGGCAAACATAGTCTTACTTGCTCTTCTTTTTTATTCCATAATAAAAACTCTTTTTAATGATAATAGTATAAAATAAAATAATATTCTTTAAATTTATCATCATAATTTTATTATATATAATATTATACTACTAAACTAATACTTAATTATCTTAAGAAATATACATGAAACAAAAATATATTTTTAATTTTCATATACTTTGTAAAACAAAAGGAGTTTTTATATAGAGGAAACTGATCCACCTCCAATAATATATGGAATCAATAGTCTTCCAACAAATCTCCAACCGTCCAAATTATACTTATTAAAATGCTAAGATCCAACCTACTTATTAGGACGAACACACACTATTATGCAAACGGTGGCCCCACTAGTCAAATGGCCCAAATTTCTCTTAATACAAAAAGAATAATGTTAGAGACACAACTTATTCTACAATTATTTTATAATTTGTTGATGTGGCATACTTCATCTCAATTTTTATGTGGGACCGAAGACTACATTGAAACAATTTATTCATCAATATGTTGAGGTAGAGTATGTCACATTAGCAAATTATAAAATAGTTGTAGAATTAGTTGTGTCTCTAACATTACTCCACAAAAAAAATTCCACCCGTCAAATGCCCCAAATGCCGCTTAATCAATAAAAAAAGAAAAACAGTCAATACTCATAAATATATATATATATATATATATATAGGGGATGATTCATTTACAATATTGTAAAAAAGTGTCTATTCTTATAATAAATTCTGATCATCCATTCGGATATCTAACAACCTATATTACTCTCATCCGCAGTTTAATTTCTAGTATTCTACAGTTTAATATTGCGGACGGAACAGATGATCAAAATACTCCTCCTTGTAAATGTTCCTCGTCCGCAGTATTAAATTACGGATGCTAGGTATGACCAAATAGACGATTACGATGTTTTGTAAGGATAATTTTATCCTTACAACGTTGGCTATGAATCAATCTCTTATATATATGCATACTAGTTAGACCACTAGCAAAGCTACCTATACACTGAAAAAAATAATTGTTTTATAATGTAAGGTAAATTTTAAATTTTAAAAAAAAGTAAATATTATATATAAATTAACCCCCACTAAAATTTTATAAATTTTTTACTATACGGGGTTAAATTAAAAATTTATAACTTTGCCAATCAAATTTTAATCACATATAACTCATATCATCTCAATATATGTATATCTCTTTATAATATTTTAAATTAAATAATAATATAATTTATATTATTTTTAAAAATAATTAATGAATTAATTATTTATGAGTTGTTATGATTAAAAAAGTCTATTATAATCAATATAGTGTTTATATACTATATATTATTACTTATTATATTGTCATTATAATATAATATATATATATATATATATATTTATGAATTGAAAATATAAAAAAATTAGGTCGAGGACCTAACCGTCGCGAAATTATTTATAATTCAATAATAATTTTAATCCCACCGAAAATTATTGTTGGTTTTGCCATCGAGTTAGACGGACTAAGGTGCTGTTTGTTTACATTTGATTGTCTCTTAATGGACTGTCTCTTATTCGCTAAGAGGCATGATGCTGTTTTTTTTGTTACCTCTGAATGTCTCTTAATCGGTAAGACAGAAAATAAAATCTTAATAATTACGAGGTACCTCTTAATGAAATTTTTTTGATAATTTTTTTTTATATAAATATATTCAACAATATTATTCACTCATTTTTATTAAATTGAATATTTAAAATTATTAAATAAAAATTTTTCCTTTAAAATAGTAAAATAGTGTCATTAAGAGACAACTTACTTTTTAGTTATCAAACAGTTTTTTAGATTCAGACCTCATAACTATTCAGATGATCTAATTTCTTAAGACATCATAATCATTCAAATCTTAATCGCCAGATTTATCAATCACAACCTAATACTAGTAAAATAATCTCTCGCTCTCCGACACCCCTACCCCTATATATCCTTGTCCACGTACAATTCTTAATTAAATCTTCTACTTGTCAACATTCTTTTTTTGGTGGTTAATTAATTAATTAATTATACCTAGCTATAGCTAACTCGATGTCAGAAGAAAAACAACAACCTGAGGAAAATTTGACAGTAGGTAAGGCAAGTCTTTGTGAAGGAAGGGAAATCAAACAAGATGGTGATGGTGATAAAAGAGAAGATGGTGAAGCTGTTGATGATGATGACGAAGAGTACTGTCGAACTCCGACTTCTGAGGAACATAAAATTCCAAGAGCTCAAAGCTGCCCGCCGGCACCGCGTAAACGGCGGCCTGTAGTACAACAAGAACAAGCTGCTGCTGTATCATTCTTGCACAAGAGAAAGTTTTATGATAATATAATAGTATTTGTTAAAGATGAGGAGGTGGAGTCTTTGTTTGGATCATCATCACCATCATCTGTTAATGAGATTTCTAGGGTTTCTTCATCTTGGCCTCGGAAAAGAAGATGTAAGAGTCGATGAAGCAGATTTCTTTTATTATCAGGTTTATATATATATATATATATATCAAGCGTTTGCAATTCATAATGATATTTTGTGATATATATATATATATATATATATATATATAATAGGATTGTTTGTACACAACTTTAATATCTTTCGACACAATTTTTTTGTTTTTTGTTTTTTATTTAATATTTTTATGGACTAATTATAAATAGTGTGACTAAATGTATTATACAAATAAAAATAGTTATCTCTCATCCCTCCCTATTCTGTCACAAACAAATATAGCCTTAATGCATGATTTCAAAGTTCAAACATATAAATGTATTGTATAAATAATTAAAGATTTTTAAAATGTATAATGGAATTTACCTGCCGCTTCGTAATTAATTTAAACACATGCACATAATATATATATATATATATATATATATATATATATATATATTTACACAGTTTTAATTTCTAATGTTTTTATTTTTGCGTTTGGAGTGCTTAATTTCTTTAGGGTTGGAAAGTTGGATTATTAATCGTTTTTTCTAATTTTCTTGCTGATTTAAGGGCCCTCCCTATGTATTGATGATCTCGTCTTAATTTATTATATTTTATCGCATAAATTTTCATGTTAATCGTAATTCAGTTTTGTGGTATATTTGTCTATGTATATATCATTTTCCTTCATTAAATTTATGTTATTCTATACATTTTAAGGAATAAACACCACACCAAGAGCGTCAAGTTGTGAATGCCCTTGTCATCAGTTATTTCCCATTCGGAAAACAGTCCAACACATTCAATAAATAATTTTATTTTTATGAAATATAACACTTTAGACGCTAAAAAAATAATTTTTAATAGGGAAAAACTATCTAAACGTTTCAATCGACTTAAAAACTCAAAATTCTAAAGATGTCATACAACTTGACAGGAAAAATCAAGCATGTGCTACGCGCTATGTGCATATCGGAATATAAAGAGAAAATTTTAAATAAGAAGAACAGAAGGCAAAAGAATTTATTAAGAAAATTATAAAAAAAAAATTAAATAAACTTGCACAAAGATGTGAGAATGAGAATGGAGGAAAAAATAATTTGTAAATTGATTGTGAGTGAAAAATGGAGTGACGGAGAAAAAATAGGAAAAGAGATTACAATTATGAGAGAAAAAAGGAGATAATTAAACATGGGAAAAAATAAGGAAAGAGAGAGAAAAGTAAATAAAATTCTTAGTGAAAGCATATGATATGTGACACAAAATCACGAAAAAGCGGTTTCAAAAGTTGTAAGTTTTATTAATAGAGTGAGATTAGTACAACTAAATTTTGTTAGTAGATGCTCATAATTTATTTTCATGGGAAATTTTAGTATCTTGCAGGAATTATTAGGTGGTAGTAATACAGAGGAGTAGATGAGCGCGATGGGATGGGACAACAAAATTAGACTCAAATCTAAAGGATTAGAAACTAACGGTATTGGGGGACTTTACAATTATACAGCCAACATTTGAAATCTTTGATGGGATGAGCATTAAGTGAATAAATCAACACCCATCAAAAAAAATCACTCATCATTCATTAAGAAGAATGCTACACAGATACAAACTATTTTATAAATATTTTACAAACGGTTGATGTGACATACTCCACCTCAGCTTTTTATGTGGAGCCGGAGACTACATTGAAACAATTTGTTGATCAATATGCCGAGATGAAGTGTGCCACATCAACAGTTTGTAAAATATTTATAAAATAGTTTGTATCTGTAACATTACTCGATTTAACTTCAAAATTTTACATCATTTTGGAGACAATCGACGGTGTGCCATTTCAGTAGTTGCAATTTGAAGACAATATCCCAATTCCAAATCAGATCCGTAGCACAATGATTACCATCATTTCATTTGATTTTGGCAGGTATCCCGTCGAAATGGTAAAAGTTCACCTAGAAGAGGGAGGGAGGGAGGCTCAACATAAAAATCCACTCACCAATTTATTATTCTGATTTGAACGAACAAATGAATATGGTATGGCCCTTGCTATTCCAATGACATAAATGCAAAACAAGCTAAATATAAAAATCGCCCAACAAAGGAACCAGAAGTAGAAACTGACTGGTTAATAATACTCTTATCTCATTCTCCTTAGTTATTCAAATTCTCATTCTGCTTTCCCTTTTCTTGTTATTTATTTTTTCCCACTCTTCATACCATATAAGCACGGATCACCTCAAGTACTGGTGCACGGCACATCGGACACTTATCTCTGCCTTGGACCAGTTTTTCTGCACATTCAGAGCATGTGCACATGTGGCCACACCTGTATCAATAGGATAATACAGGGAAAAAAGGATATAATGTAAGATTTTATGCACAAGGCATGGTGAATGTTTATTTGGATATTATGTATGTTTAAGGGAGTTGTAATGTTTACCTGTACAATAAAGAGTCTATACTGGTATCACAACAAATACAGCAGACACCCTTCTTCACTTGATTCCATTTAGATTCATATTGTACCAAACTCTCCTTACTTGCCTCTACCATCAAACAAATGGCTCACATTAAATGATCATTTATTTGATAGTATGAAAAGGGAAAGCAATAGAATATACTCAAGTAAAAGAATTTTCTAAACGGGGAAATTAGAATGGACTTGGCCTTAACCTCGAGAAACAATTTCATCTTCATGAAGAAAAAAACCAGATGAGAAGGAGGGAGGAGGGAGAAGATGTGAGGAAGAAATATAAACAACTGGTTGCTTAGAGGTTGTAGACAAACCTTCTGATCTAGATGGTCTATTCAGAGCTGCAGAAACCTCCTGCCTTACTGAACGCTGCAACTCAAGTTGCATATCCATGCAGGCTTCCAGCATCCTCTCCATGCTGTTCATCCTCTGGTGAAGCCTGGCCATGTCAATCCTCAAGTCATTAATGATCTCCCATTCCTGCTCCCAAAAAGAAGAAAAAAAAAGTCATTAAAATCGAAACACATGAAAAAGGATATAACAAGATGTCAAGAAGTATCATGCAGACATTTTAAGCCTAAACAAAAGGCATGAGCTATACATATCAGCCACATCTTATAATCTTGTGCATAAAATGATGGATGTGGAATCGGTTCTGAACATCACTCTAGGATAATACAATAATTAACTCCCGAAAATCTAGCAGTATAAAAGACATTTTATTTTAGGAAGGGAGATCCATTGATGACTTTATCACTTACAGCCGAGATCAACTAAAATGGTAAAATGACGTTGAAAATCGCCACAAAGAAAAACGAAGTACTCTTATTGGTCCATTTATCAGAATAGTAAACTACTCTGAACACTAAACTAAATAAAGATTAATCTAGTACCAGTTCTGAATTAGAAAATACAAACTTACAATTCCAAAACTCTGAGGGATGTTTGGTTGTTGCCAGTTAGTGTCATGTAAATCCTGGTCCCAAGTAGTGTGTGAAGGGGTGACCTGTGGTGGAGGGAGAATCACTGGTGTACTCCCAACAACTTCTGACTCACCCACGTGCAAATCTCCAATCTGCTGCTCTTGATCTTGCCCTTCAATACCAGGAGAAGATGATGTTCTGTCCAGTTCCCCGTCAGCAGAAGCATGACCTTGCCTCTCCACGTATGATTGTATCAGTTGGTCTAGACTGTCCCGAAAATCACTTCTAAGAAGATTAGAGACTCTTCTCCTACAATAAAAAAATAAAAAGAATTGTTAAAAGTTTTATCATGTCAATGGATGAAAGGCAATAGACTTTTAAGTGATGACAACATATACCTGCTCAGAAGTTCTCTGAGTTCCAGACTCTGACCATTTTCGTCATCAGAGAAATAAGATGTATCAATCCTATCAGCAGGAACAACTTCATCACCAGAAGCTTCATCTGACCAATTATCCGTAGCCTCGATTAAAGTATTGTCATGCCACTCATCATGAGGGACTTGCAAACGAGAATGTTCTCCGTCATCATTCTCAGATATCACCCGATACCATTGATGGCTACTTTCACGTGAATTCATATCAATGCCTTCTCCACTAACATCTCTCCATTCAGTAACTGATTCCTGCCACTCTTCTGATTGAAGAGGCATGTTTTGCCAATTAAGATCCCGGACTGTGGTTCCTTCTAACTGATCTATGTCACCAGATGCAATGTCAATGTCTACATCTCCTTCATCATTATGGGGACCATAGCCTTGAGAAAATGCTAGGCGGGGTTCTAGTAGAGTACCTTGACCACTGCCTTCAATACCCAAAATTTCTCGCGACCTGTCATTGCCACTACTTCCCCACAAATTTCCAAATGCTTGCCCGTTATCATCTCTCCTTTCTACACACTCAATAGTGGATGGCAGTTGCTCTATGTCCTCATTTTCCAAAACTTCTTGCCTTTCATCTACTTGAGTTGCAGATTCTTGCAGATTTAAACCTTCATCAACATCGCTTTCTGAGTCAGCTGTATAACAAACACTAATATCTGTTTCCTCATTGGTGGGCTCAGGGTGATGACAAAATTCATTTAGGACGACCTGCTGCAAATTATTTGCTTGAGTTTGTTCATTTATGTGACAGCTTACATAATCGCTAGATGATCTATCAGACTGGGCAATGCCACTTGGACCACGAACAAAATTATCCGATTCAAAGGAGAGAAATCCTTCCCTGCGGAAAGCTTTGCGAATTGTCATTCAAGAAATCTAACAAAATAAAACCAAAGCTCTAAAAGGCAACACTAACTCATAATAAGTAAACCTTGAACAGAATAATAGCAACAATATGTTTGAACTGAACACAAAACGTAGCAATTGTACAATTTTTGAAAACCGCATACATGCAGCTCTAGACGAAACCAACATTTATAGATTAAGTGACAAATTGAGGCACAAGCAGAAAGGCAGCAGACAGCAATGATCTAGTAAGTCGCAGTCATGTTCCTCTGTGATATTCTTAACTAAAACAGTATCTATCATTATCACCTCCAGGCTTCAGCACTTCTGTTACACGTTTTCATGTTCATCAAAGGTTGACAATAAGCTTAGTTCGCTCCTCTAGCATAGTCTTGAAGGCACACCTAACAGGTTTCACCAGCAAACTTGTGTCTGAAAATCTCAATTCTCAGATGGTTCAAAGGATCAGCCATGTTGCCGAAATCTTGGCGTATCGGAATGGTTTCCTTACTCACCAATCGGATAACGAGTCGCAAATTGTAATTTCAAGCGTTATCAATGTAAACTTGTGTATGGGTGAAATTTTGCCATAACAGAAAAAAATTACAGTGTAATGGAGAAATCAAGGAGAAATAAAGGCGTAACAGAGATATCAAGGTGAAATAATGATGAAAGATAAAAATCAGCAAATGAGATTTTGTGGAACAAATGGAGTAATAACAATAATAATATCAAACAATTGGACTCTTTTTGTTGAATAGAAGAAGTAACAATAATAAATAGAATACGTATATTTACATAATAACTAATCAAAATAAAAATATTAAATAAATAAATTTGAAGCTCTAGACGGTGAGTATAGCCCGAAACCGGAGCCAAGTCAAAAAAAAATCCTTCAGCAACCTAGGCCACTACCGCAACTTTGAACCATGATCCTCACTAGTCTCTTTACACTCTTATATATTAAAAAGTGATAGTGGGTGGGTGGTTAGTTTTATATACAACCACGGCACATTCAGTAACTGGAAATTCATCCTATTTAAATAGTTCTCCATGATTCAATCAGAGAATGATTGCAGCAACTGGAGGTAGAAGTTGTTGTAGATGAGACTACATTATCAGTACACTTCAGAAGTGACTGAAAAAATCTGCAATGTTCTTTAAGTTGTTTGAAGGAATACCACCATCTATTTAATTTCTATTGCTGAACTGTTGTCATATTATATGATAGGGAAGAAAATATTTTCAATAGAAAAAGAATGCTGTAGTAATGAAGTGTGAATGTGTGATATATAACTGTAAAAGATAAATATTTTTGCGCATAATATTATTTTTAAAATACCTGAAGGGGAAGAGAAGGATCATAATCTGGATCACAAATATAAAACATATCATCTTAAAAGACAAAAAAAATACCTTAAACCAGATACAGTATGCCTTTGTCTCAATAAGCCCAATTCACTTGCAGCTGTAGAAGACCTCTCTTCCTGAATGTATGCTTTGTTCCGCAAGAATCTAGCTTTGAGTAATGACTACAAAAGAAATTAACTCATCAGTTCAAGAAAAGTTGTTATGTATCATGAAAACAAATCACATTGGCTGAGTGCCAACAATATACAACATAATAAACAAAACTGCATACTAGCATACGCTGTAATACCCCAAGTCCCACATCGAGAGATATGGGAAAAATTTGTCTGTGTATAGGAATTAAATTACTAGCAATAGTACCTTCAGTCATGACCTTTTAGGTGAGCCTATGGTGAGCTAAGATGACCCAAAAAGATATTATTGGGTCAGTGGTTTAAGGCTTTATTTGGATGGATTTGATTCGATTAGGACTAGAGATTTGACCTGAGATTTGTTCCGGACTCGGGATTTGACCCGGGTTGTTTCATACACTACTACGAAAGAGTAAGACTTTGATGAAAAGATAAATTCTGCAATAATTTTGACTTTTGACACCAAACTGTGGTGCTTCTTCCTCTTCATCTGCAGAATAAAATTCCTCAAGGGGTCATCTCTATGGAATATATGAACCCAGTAAAGTCTTAATCCTAGACAAATACCTCCTAGCATATGTACTCTACACAGTAAGATAAAATCAATCCCGCCAAAATGTGTGCAACCACAAAATCATAATAAGTTAGCTCTTCATGAATATTTAATTTAGTCTATCTATAACTTTACCATCTTTGGTTTTGTAACATAATTTTAACAGTCTACTAAATTAAACGAGATTATGAATGTATTTAGCAAATAAGATTGATATAACTAGTAAAGAAGGCAGTAATAAATCAATGTTTCCACATCAACCAATTTGAGCCTGCACTAAAGTATTCAATGCCATTGACATTCCCAAAACAGAAGCCAGCATCAAATTAGTGCTAAAAGTTTAAGAGTAAAATACTTACTAAATATGTAATGAAAAGCTTCAACAGCCTTTAAGGTAAAGATGAAACTAATTATACTAAACACCATGCTTACCATGATTAGATGATAAAAATTACTGAATACAAAATATACTATAGTTGTGCATAGTTTTAAAATATAAAATTTGGTAAGGGGGTTAAATCCAATTTTTTCCACTGTGCTCGATCGACCCCGGTTTACAAATGCATCACTGGACTGAAATTATTAACGATCAACTCATTGAACTGTTTATTTTCTACAAACTGTCACAAATTCCGTCTAAACAAGTTGACTTTTAATGGAAAATTAAAAAATAATATTTTTAAGCTAGTTATCCACGTGGGCTTCTCAAATAATATCCACACATTAAAAATCTATGAAAAATAAAAGTAAATCTAAAAGTTGAAACAAATTAAAAAATTAAAATTAAACAAATGAAATCATGGAAGAAAAAACATATATCTTAATAATTTTATTAACTTGAGAAAAATATGGAAGAAATTTTATTTACAAAATAAAATATATCTCAAGCAATTAAAATAAAGAACAATATGTAATTATATAACAAATTGATTAAACAATTTAATAAAACCCATTAAATAGGCTGGGTTTGAATTTAAAGTGTTTAAGTTGATTAATGAAGTTAATTTCTTCTATTATTGTATGTCATTTTATACTCCACATTTTAATTTTTTAATTTTTCTAACTTTGTAATTTATTTAAATATTTTTGGATAGATTTTTAACATTTTACAAATTTTTAATTAATTTTAACATATAAATTTTCTATTTTGATGGCCACATGGACAAATTTGTGGGACACATATGTTACTTGGCTATTATTTGGCGTGTACACGTGGACAATTGGATAAAAATAATATTTTTAAAAATTTTCGGTTAAAAGTCAACTTGTTCAGACGGAATTTGTGATGGTTTGTAAAAAATAAGAAGTTCAATGAGTTGACTGTTAAAAATTTCAATTCAGTGAAGCATTTGTAAATCGAAGTCAAGTATAGTGGGGGAAAAGTGGATTTAACCCAATTTGGTAACTACAATGAAAAACTATCTTCTTGCAATTGGCGCTATTAAAGATTTTCTAATAAAGAGTTGGTTAGAAAAGCTGAGAAAATATAATAAAGAATTGGAAAGGAAGAGCTAGCCGTAACCAATAAACATTACTGATCACATGACATAGGCGTTAGACCTGAATGGACCTTGTAGTGTACACTTAAATCTCAACAATACAATAACCAACACAAAGAAATGGAAAATCATTTGTGCTTACAGCAAAAATTGCTCAATATACACCAAAAAGATTATTATGCAAATGCAGCAACTATAAGTCATCATAATTCTATCATTTCAACTGACACCCTGAAAATGAATCCAAAATAAAATTAGCTAAAACCATGTCCAGGAAACTACACCAAAATAATTGTAAGATGAGCCTAAATGACTCTATCGACACATGATATAAACTTGCTAGTTTGACCTACTCCAAATGAGTTGTCATAAACAAGATTACACAAAAGATATATCCAGTGAAATTACTAGTTATAGATTTTACACATGTCAGCTGAATTTCAAGGATATGTTGGTATTTTAGATGGTTGTTGGTGACAGAGCTGGTGGTGTTATATACTATTTAAAAAGATCTTGCATCACGTACGAGCCTAGTGCTGAACTCTAAACATAACTAACCTGAATACGGTTGCGATGAGGAAAATCTGATACAGGATGGTGCTCCAACAAATCCTGAAGTTCTCGTTTCCTTTCCCTCTCAGCCCTCATTAGCAGATCGAGAAGAGCCTGTCTTCCGCATAGTCTACGGATTGTTCTTCTGTCTCTAGTCTCACAATGGTCAACAGACAATCCATCACGAACTCGTTCAAGATGAGCACCAATTTCAGCATCTTGTTCTTCATGACAAGTGCCTCTCTGCTGAGTGGTTTTTTCTACCCATTCTCTTACAACTCTCACCCTTTCACACTCCTTTTCACCAAGCCACCGCGCCCTTGAGCAGTTGTTCAATTGTGATTCATTAGGTATGTTGTCCCTCCGGCCACTAATCCGCCATTCGCGGAAAATTCCCCTCACCCTCTCCCTTTCCACTTCACTAAAATCAATAGATTCCAAACTTAAACTTTTATTATCTTCATCTTCATTTTGCAAGCCTCGGGGAGATATTGTGCACTCACTCTCTACTTCATTGGCATCCACCAAGCTACCTACACTGTCATGCCCATGTCCTCTAGACAAATAAGAACTACTAAAGCCGGTATTGAACTCATCAGCCCTCCCTTTCGTTGGTCTTTCTCCAATTCTCAGAAGGGGATGACTCGTAACATGCTCTTCCTCAAGCTCGCGCCACATTTGCAGAAGGGAGGATGCCCGGGTACTCGGCCTATCACGATCAGCCCACCATCTTGACACAGGAGACTGAGACTCCGCACTCAAAGAAGAATTAAGCAAAGAAACATTGTGCAAACCAGCAACAGCCATTTTTCACACTTAAAAGCAGAAAACAGCCTTCAACCATGGTGATTCATCTTCCAAATTTAATAAGCAGCGCTTCTGCTTCAAATGCACTGTAACATGTGAGCAATTAAATAATATCTTCAATTCCCTGCATCAGAATTTTTAGAAAAATATATATATTAACCCCTTCTATAGTATCATATTAACAGCATAACTACAAAATTTATTTCTTCCTTCCCCAATATTTATTTATTTTGACAGATCTTCTAAGTTCTACTTAATGGAACTAATATTAACTGAAATACAGTTTCAAACATAAATTTATTAAAACAGAAAAGAAGCCGCTTGCATTTAAATCCAATTCAATTCAATCAGTCAAAATCAAGATCACACAGCTCAAGTTTAGTCAAATTTTCCTACGTTTTGACAACTAACACATGTATCAGCATATTAACATAATAGATATGTAATTAACAAAAAATAAGAAACAGTAATGATATATTAACACTCACATTACAATTTTTTCAGCTCAAAAGCTACAATTAACAACCAAAAAGCTAAGCCAATAAGATTCATTTCAATACAATAACATACCTTTAGAAGCTATAGTTTTAACTTTCAACCAATCAAGCTGACTTTAAGAATGGAAAACCCTAAGTTAAGCAGAGTTGTTAAATAGGGATGAATGTAGAGAGAGAACGTTTTAGGAGAGAGAGAAAGAGCAGGGAATGAATTGGGTGATTTTGGAGAGAGAAAGTGAGAGGGAAGCGAGAGGAGGGTGAGAGTTATGAAAATAATAAATGAGAGGACACGTCATCTTTTATTTATCATACGTCTTTTGCCGTAATACTAACGTCTATATTCCCCATAAGAGCCGTAATCACTTGCACTTGTTTTATGGACTAATTACGGAACTTTCCGGAAGTCTTGAATTCAACGGTAAGAATGAGGAGCGGCTAAAAGTATGTTAAACGGCGTCGTGACATATATGTGTCGTCAATTGGGTAGGTGAATTTTGAGTAATGGGGCAAATGAAACCAATGGACTATTGGACTATTGAGTTGTTTATATTTGGTTCATAAAATTTATTGAATATAAAATAAAATTTAATTGAGACTCGTTTAATTACTGAGTTGAGTCAATATGATCCGAGTATCAATAAAAATTTGCAATTTGAAGATGTTCAAATAATTTATCAAATTTTAACGTTTGCTTGTATTTGAATTGTTTATATTTCGAGTCAAGTTCGAATTAAACTTGTAATCAAGTTAGTACGAATTCAACCCGAACTGTTTAGTTCATCTTACAGCCATAGGCCCTTAATTTTGAGCATTGGACATTGTTTGGCAACCGGATTAAAAGGCAAAAATAACCAAATTTGGATTTTTTTTTTTTCTTTTCTGCTGCTTAAAATTTGGATATTGAAGTATTTTTGTCTACCGTACTAATTATTTTACTGGTTGGCATGGAGATGATTTTTCTGGTTTTCTAATTATTCTTAATTTTTGTGGTGCTTGAAATTTGTTAGCATTTGAGATATTTTCGATATTGTGTATGCTCAAGCATTGATGTTTATTGGGGCATGATTATTTGGGCCTGGGTGATTCGATGGGTCATAATTCACGTGGAGGAAGTCTCCCCACGTAGGAGTTTATTATGGACAATTAGAGAACTTTAAAGAATCTAAAATTTCTAATTATATTTAATTTCCAACTCAAAGAGTAAGAATAGAATTCAATTTTTTTCTTTAAGAAAATTCAATTTTGTCTCATTAAGGAATCTATTCTAATGAGTAATTCTATTTTCATACGGGGACGGGAATGTAGGAAAATGTGTGGTCACGATAAATAAAAGGTTACGTTTTAATTCTCAGGTAGATCTCATTATTTTTTCAGCATTAAAACTTAATACCTCCATTGTTAAAACTTATTCACCCTATACGTATTCTCACACCGGAGTTATCCCCCAACGGCGCGCTATTGGTGATTGAGGCGCATGTCTTGGCGTTAACAATGTTTAAGGAATCATAAAAAATAATTTCTTATTAGAACTTATTCAATATTTTCTCGATTCAAAAAAATAAAATCAATATTGACTCTCTTTTTTTTTTGAATGTTCATATAAATTAATTAAGGTCATAACAACTTGTAAAACTAATTAACAAGGGGGGAAATGTACTAAAAATAAGATATTTTCATTTTCTTTTTTGGTGGGATTGAGGGCCTCGAGGCAAATAAAAAATTGTCGGCAAGCATTATCCGTGAAAATCGACTAAAAATAAGTTGAGAACATTTTTTCCACAATAACATTTTCGTCAATTAAAATTGATTAATTTACACACTAATATACAAGGCTGAATATTTACTATTGCGTGTCATTTCATAAACATCATCAAAGTTGAACAGTATTCTGAATTGTTTAAACCAACCAATCTATTATATATTCCTTTTTTAAAATTAATAAGTAGATTAAATGAGCAAACATTATGAAAGGAAAAGATAAAAAGAATTAGATTAATCTAGTGGAGTAATTAATGTTTAATTGCAATTATTCCCATGATCACTAACTTTGATATAAAGAAACTACTACTACTACTAGTACAAGCTGCTTCTAGTGGATTAAATGCAGCAGTAATGTCCACACCAAAGTAAAAATTACTCCATGTAGGAGAAAATATATTTGTTGATGTTCGTCTCAAAGAGAGCCATTTTTTCCAAAGGAATAAAAAAATGATACTCTCTCTGTTCCTAAAAGATTGTCATTTAAGGTTAATGCACACAGATTAAAGAATATAATTAATATCTAGCGAAAATACTATACTACCCTTATTAATTGTCTCAACCTATTATTTCCTTCCCAATGTTTCTTATTCAATTCAACCAATTACTACTTGGATTATAACATTGAATTGAATAAGAATCATTGGGAATGGAAGAAAGCTTTAAATATGGATAAAGTAGGGAAAAAATAGCTAATGTGTATTGATAAACTCAAAACGACAATCTTTTTAGAACAAAAATTACTTTCTAAAACGACAATCTTTTATGAACGGAGGGAGTATTATGTTTTCAATTTTTCTTGTATGTACAAAAAGGTTTAATTAAGTTAAATATAATATTACTTGAATAGAGTTAGAAGGTGTCAGTAAAATTGACGAGTTTTCTTAGAATTAAAGTTTTTTGAAAAACAATGATTTCGTTATCATTTATTTAATTTTTTGGTGTGCAATGCGAAATTGTGACCCCAAAAACATCTCTATAAAATTAGATCAAAGGATCTCAAGGAAACATTAATGTAAGCTATAAACACATTATTAGCCTCTATCTTAGGACAAAGACTACTTTGAAGTCAAAAATGTACCAAGCACAACGTACAATACCTTACTAAAATTTGTTTTTATATATATGTATATATTTTGGGGAATGTTCCTTTTCAAGTACTTGCTATGAATTAAAAATAGGCAAATATCATCATTAGTGTTCGCTATTATTAGTAGCGGATGACGGGTTACGTCCGCTACTAATAATAGCGGATCGTACTATATATTTTCAGCGACATCCGTTACTATTAGTAGGGAACGACAACCGTCATCCACTACTATTAGTAGCGGATATCGCACGTGAATTTTGCCGTTTTAATCTTGGTCGTTAATTCATATATTGAACGGTAGAGATAGTGTATGTTCATTTTTGATTCAGAGAAAATACATGCTATGAATCATTACTCATATATATATATATATATATATATATATATATGTGTGTGTGTGTGTGTGTGTGTGTAGTTGTGGTCAAAAATAAAATATGGGTATTGGGTACCAATAGTAGTAGTAAACTAGGAAAGTAAATGATTACTCTTAAAATATAAACAATTGAGCTAATTTTGTGGAAGGCATGTGTAATCAAAGCCTACCCAAATTATGAATCGTCTAAATTAATTAATGAGAATTTAGAAATCGAAAGTGCTTAAGGTGCGGCGAGCATGCAAATTTATGAATCAAGAAGAAATGCATTGACTCGAGAGATAGTTAGTGGCGTATGTAGTCAGTCCATTTCACAATTATTCTTTATAATTTTGAGGTCATGTTTAAAATGTTTCTTAAAACAATGACAAAGTGCTTAACAAAAGGATAATTTGAACGCGCCGCTAAAAGTACTGTTATTAAAAAAGCAAGTGGTGCCATTTGGAGTGAGCTGACTAAACTAAACTCTAAACATAGTGATTTTGGGTTATTTATACGTACTATAATACTCTTTCCATTTTTAATTAACTGACGTTTTGAAGTTTTGCACAAATATTAAGAAAGCTACAATTTTCATAAAAGATGGAGAAAAAATAACCTTGGAAAAGGAGAAAATTAAGTAGAGTATTAAATGTTTAGCAGTAATTTAAAAAGTAATGTAATCAATATCTCCTAAAAATCTACAAACGTCAAATAAAAAGGAATACAATTTCAGCTCTAAAGCGTCAATTAATTAGGAATGGAGGGAGTAGCTTTTAATTATCTCTGTCCGATAATGAATTAATTAATATCATTTATAATTTTGTTATTTATTATGATAAAAGTGATAACAAATTTTGTTAAATATTCAATAATCGTACGTATATTATTTTTTTTCTATATTCATTTCAGGATAAGAATATCCTTCACGAAATAAAAATTATAAATTTGTTTATAAATTGGACATTTGAGATTATAATTATCAATCATAAATTAAGTTCATTGTGTGAGCCTTGAACTCATGACTTAATCTAATTAACTATACCTAAATCGAAGTAAGTTCTAAGGAGAAACAATGTCAAATTAAAGTATGCGGTGATAGCAAAGGGTTTGACACACTATATATTTGGTTATATACATAATAAATATTAGGCCGGGATCGCTTATAAATATAAATGGATCCAGTTATTATGAAGTTAACTTCATAATAAGTTGGTCAATTGATTAATATATTGTTGACACGCAGAGAGATTAGATCATCTCTCGCCTGCTTGTCGACAATGTGTTGGTCAATTGACCAAAATTAACTTCATGCTAACCATGGCCGGGCGGATCTATATATATATACTCTTTTATTTTTGAATGTAATGTTTTATACTTGGATTCACTATATAAGCTATAATTAATTGATTTTTCTCCCAACTTAGATTATTGTGTCTTGTCCTCATGTTTGGTTTCCACTTTGGTGTTTGTTTAAAGCAAATTGTCTTTGGTTCTTTAGCAAGGTATCATGCGTAAGGTTCTGTAGATCAGATGTGTCTTTGAACCTCAAGACAAAGTGTGTTATATGGGGGGTTTAGGCAGTGTGTTGTCCTTGATCATTATTTGTATGTTAACATATTCAAGAGCTAGCCAAGAACATAACTCCATTGTCTACATGCCAATGCAAGCAGCTAGCAATTAGGTCAATGTGGAGGGGTCTAGCTAGCTCAATGAAACTTTAATTGCTCCGATCCATATATTATGGCTTTTGGGATGAATAATCAAATCAATATCCACATCTACATCCATCATATCTCTAGGGTTTGCACTTTGCAAACCGCCATGGCCCAAACACATATCTTAGAACTTGCTAGGGTTAAATTAAGCTGTCCCATAGCTACATATATATATATATATATATATATATATATATATATATATCTTATTGCTTTTTTTTTTTTTCTTAGAAACCCATCTTGTTAACTACTGCCTCTGTCCCAAGTTTCACTCCTCGACAAAAATTGTTTCACAAAACAAATTTTATAATATATAGTATAAAATTAATAACATAATGTTATCAAGTATAACAATACAATTTCACTGTTGTGTCACAAATATTGAACCACTTGCTGAATATTAAATATAGGAATAAATACCGAAGAAGTTAAGTTTTGCAATTTTTTTATAAATAGGACTCATTTTGTGAAAAGGGTAGGCATTTAGCACTATGATTTCTATCATATATATTTTCTTCTTTAATTTTTTGGGTCAAAATCAACACATGCATAGTTATGTACAAATCAGCCTTATCAGTACTCATATATTATTGATTCGGTGCTCTTCACGTCCAAATATAGAAAAACAAAAAGAAATGGGGAGAATTGCTTGCATGTGGGTGTTATATGGATTTTTGGATAAGGAATCACACTTAGAAAAAAATATTAAATAAATAAATCCCTTTGGTTCAAGAAATGCTATCATTTCTATGCTCATGTTATGGGGTTGAGATGGAAAATAATATACATGTCCATATATAAATATATAATAAAATTGGATTGCGACCCATGTGATAAGGTAGAATAAATTAAAGTGAGATCCTTCTTAATTCTTACCTCTCATGTGTACATATGTCACAATCATACTTCTGACAGAAAACTTTCGCAATGTATAATAGTACTCAAGTTGAGATTTGAATAGAATTAATAAGTGAATGAGATTTGAATAGAATTAATAAGTGAATGAGAAAGATGAAATAGAATGAGAAATATGGAAAAGTATCACATTATGATGTGCATGCATGATCATATCTAATTGATTGGACTTGCATGCTAGTTGAAAATTAATTTGAAGATACGTCTAGTTTACCAATTAATTAAATTGAATGAAATATTTCTGACAGGAATGAATATAGGTAAGATGCTATTTATACACAATCATGAAGATCACTCCATGCATTTAAGATAATTATATATAGTAGTAGTATATGATATTTGTGGTTCCTCTTAAATGTTCATGTATGTTAACTTTGTACGCATGACGAAATCATCAAAATAGTAGATTAAAATTGTGCTAACAATTGATTGTATTGTTATAAAATTAAACTCACGAAATACACACAGATAAACATACAAACATATAAAATATGAACACAATAATTTACGTGAAAACCTAATTGAGAAAATTAAAACCACGAACAGAAATGAGAAATTCACTATAAAAATAATATGAAGAGTACAAATTGTTTATTTGTGTCGCATCCATTATGTCCTCCAAACTCTTGCTTATAGCTGTATTTATAAATGTCATGTCCACCCGAATCCAATTAGGAGTAGAAATCTTTTGTAGAATCACCTTATAACTGCAATTAATAGCTGATCAATTCCTTATCAAATTATATCTTCTTATCCCACCAAATAAGAAAACACAATTTTACTTTAAGGAGGACTCTCCCACTATTAGAGCGGGCTATCAAAATAAATGTATATAGGCCAACACCAGATCCGAACAATTAAATAAATTAAACTGCACCATGGCTAAACCCAAATAATCACATTCCAACAATGTACATATTGATTGTTAGCTGATTCTCTTTACTACGCTCGATTCACCTCCAAGACGGACGATGGACGACTCCCCAACTACTTAATTAACAAATTAATTGCTCAACACCTAATTTGCTTCCCTCTGTTTGTTACCAACAATTAAAAAAGAAACTTCACCAAGGAATTATAACATATATACTATTAATAATCCAATCAAGTTTTAATTTAATTAAGTGTTAGTTTTCGCGGTATTTGATGTTATTTTAATTCAAAAGTATTACTAACATATATATAAACATTTTGTGCATTGGGGTCTGTACACACATCCTGCGTGTTGTTTATATTATGTTATTAATTTTAAGATTAAAGTTTTAGTTTAAAATATTAATATTTTAGAGAAATATAAACATATGAAGATACTTAAATTTGGGGGCTAAGATTGCAAATTTTAAAACATATAGACTAAATTAAAAAAGAAATTTAAAAACCCTCAACTTGCTCACTTAATTAAGTGGCCATCCGACTTAACTATACATTTGCAATTTTAAGAGTTTAGGGAGAATTAATCTAAGGGAGCGGTCACAAAGGAAAGGAGATTGCGGAAAGTTCAAAGAAACTTACCTGAGTCATGAAGCATCTATACTGATTGCTAGTATATAAACTCGAACTTGTAATGACTTAATGACAAACAAATAATAATTAAACTTTATACTTTTTTACGGTATAATCCAATAGCTTCTTTTTTTTCACGAAAAATCTTTTAACTCTTATAAGTAGGCCAAAAAAAAAATTCCTTGTAACCATGCATAGTTGATGAAGAGAAGAAGTTCCTACTTCATCCCAAAGTGAGAATTTATTTTAGAAAGTCAAATACTACCTACGTAAACATTGTTAATATTGGTAATATTATATAGTAATATATAGTTTATTTATTCCTATTTATGAAAGGAAGATTGTCAAACACACATAAAGTGAGTTTATCCATTAAATTACTCTTAAATAACCGAGTCATTTTGGTTGAAATTTTAAATTTTGATTTGTTTTAAGTGATCGTTGGTATGTCATCTATAATTTAAAAATAGGTTATTCAACTCAGATAATCCTGAGTTGTTACATATTAGTAGATGAATCAATTGGGATAGTCCTGAATTGTCTTAATACTCGTGTGACAACTAAAATAAAAAATTCATTCATTCATTTAACCTTTAAAAGCAAGTATTTGTGTTAGGTAGAATTTTTAGAGGTTTCGTCATTTCTCTAAATTAACACACCTTCTTCATTTTGTATTAAAATAAGTTTGTCATATACAATCTTTGAAAATGTGCTTTTAATTTTTTATACTAAAATGTTTCATTTCTTCTAGAAATTGATTAGGATTCTGATTATACAATTTAATATATATAATTAATTTATGCTACTTAATTGGGTAAATCCAACATATATATTACATACATTTCAATATATAATTTTATAATACCCATAAAAAGTTATAAATTGTCAATTACATAAATATAGTGCGGATCATAAGTAATTTGTTTACTTAAATGAATGATTTCCTCTGAAAACATGTGTTTGTTCTTCTTTCTTTTTTTTGTGCACAACTCTTAGAATTAAACCAATTTTTGTGGGACAGAGAAAATATTAATTTTGTATTGCTTATGAAATTCATGATTCTGTATAATACATCTCTTGCGCTCTTCCCGTCTCTCATTTTTCGACTACCCAAGAAACTTTGGAATTTCAGTTTTATATTGATAAGTAACAAAGCCCACACCAATTGTGGCCATTTTCTGATATGGGCCTGATTAAATAAAATCAAATAGCGATTCATCAATATTTTACAAAAGGTACAATCTCAAGCTTTTAATATCAAACGTTATTAGTTGTGTCCCGTGCTTCCGGCACTACATCGATTGTAAAATTTATTTCAAACTTTGAACGGTTCAGATGATTTATTGAGTGAGCAGAAATTCAAAATCATTTGTATTTTGTTAGATAGATATCACACCATTCTAGAAAAAAAAAAATAGGAGAGAACGGAGGAAAAAATCATAACGGAAGAAATTAAACACACCGCATGCAACTTAATTAAAGATTTACGTCGCAGGTAATCTTCTGAAAACCCTTAGACGAAGAGAAATGTACCAAAACTGATTCACATGTAACCCTCATCGTCCGACGCCTCAATTTCCATGATCCAACCTTAAACCTAATCTTAGCCTTCATCTTAACCTCCCACTCAACCTCCCCAGATGATTTCTCAAGACTAAGGTCTTTAGCCGCAGTCTTAACTAGCGACGCATCTTTAGCCACAAGGTTGAGCCCCAAACGAGTCACATTTCCATGGGGCTGAAAAAAGGGCTCCACGGCGTCAAACGCCACCGTTTGGTCGTCGTAAAGCACCGACACTTGAATTTTGTCGTAATAAATAGAGACCTTACCATTAGGGTTATGAGCTCTAAGGAGGAAACTAAAGTTGGCATGAAGGTGGTTGTCGGGAGTTAGGTTAAAGCCGTGGATGGAGGCGTCTTCGATAGTGTACTTGAGGTTCCTGGGCTTAATTACTAGCCAAATGATGAGCACGGCTAGGCCGACGAGGACTATTAGGGCTAGCAACACTATGGCAATGATCCTAAGGAGTTTTGTTTGGCTTGGTGGTGGCGGATTATTTGCCATTGTGAAGTTGTTTAGGGTATTTTTTGGTATGGCGAAGTACTTAATGTGGAAATGATAGATGTTTTAATTATATAGATGGAAAAAGGAGGAGAATGTTTGTTATGAGAAGCAATTACGTACAGTTGGTATACTGTGTGTGTGTGTATATATATATATATATATAGATATATATATATAATCTTTGTATTTGTATGAACATGCATGCATGAGGAATATTCTTTAATTTTTCTTTTGAAGCTGGCACATGCACTTTTTGCTTTGCATTTTTCTTGTATGAACTCTCAAGTTATCTGAAATTTAATTTGAGGTTCCATAATTGGTAGCTCCTCATCATCAAAAGCTAGAATGAATTCATGTGAATGTTCTTAGCTTGCACAGAGAGATGTAGAGAGCTAGGTTGGAAGTTGGAACTTGAGAGCTAGCTAGATAGCTCTTGATTCCTTGCTTGACCTCCAAGGTGTGCCAAAACCACATTTTAAGTTGTGTATTAGTATTGAAGAACTTGAGAGCTAGCTAGATAGCTCTTGATTCCTTGCTTGACCTCCAAGGTGTGCCAAAACCACATTTTAAGTTGAGAATCACAAAGTAGTACGTGGTACAGCAGTTATTAGTTTCATGATTGGTTTATTACTTTATTTATCATATATATATATATGCCTGTGAATAGAAAAATATATATGAAACTAGCTAGCTAGCTAGCTCATCCAGAGAGTTGATATATTCTACGGTATAACTCATTAATACTTGTCTAGATGTGTATACACAAAAATTATCTAGTTTCCTAATGTTAGTCATGTAAATATCTCATTCGAAAATACTCGGTGTAAATTCAATACACAGACTTGGATATACTTTTTGTAAATGATTTCTTTTACATATTCTAAATTTAAAGAATAAAATTATTGTAAAAGTATAGTGGTGTAAATATTTAGTTTAAGTTGTAAAATTAAAATTTTAATATTTTTTTTATAAAAAAATTGAAATATATTATAGATATATGGTGTAACAAATTTTACAGACGGTTCGTAAATAATTTATTTGAATATATTTAAGCATAAACTATACATTTTTAGATTTCCTAATCTTGATGTTATGAGCTTGCTTACAATATCTCTCAGAATCTTAACAATATTCCTATTACAACTAGCCTTACACAATCGAAACTACTACAACTGTAGAATCTGTAGATCGATTAGAGCAGCTAAATTAAATCTGATGAAAGCGTTCAACAAAATTACATCCACACTGAGAAGCCCATTAAGGAGCCCAAAGCAGGAATTGGGCTTATATATATATATATATATATATATATATATATATATATATATATGTGTGTGTGTGTGTGTGACTGATCTATAGTCAACGTTGTAAGAATAAAGCTATCCTTACAACATATCTCACTCATCCATTTACAGATCGAACGGTGTAATGGAACTCCAATCTGCACTTTAATATAGGAGAGACCGTAGTTTAATTATGCGGATTGCAAAAGTAGCCAAAATGTCCTCATCGTCCGATCTTTAGTAATGTGGACTGTGACTTTTAGAAAATTTAATATAATATAGGAATTTTGATAATATCCCTGTCCGCACGACTAAAAGTGCGGACAGTTGGTTTATATCATCCCTAAACTAAAAGAGCAATGCTACTATCACATAAATTCTTTTACATAACTCTCATATACACACACAAATACTGTGGGTCCCCGCCTAACATGCGGGACCCGCAATATATATGTGTGTATGTGAGAGTTATGTAAAAGAATTTATGTAATAGTAGCATTATTTAAACTAAAAACATAGTCCATGCCGTCACTTTCTCTCTCCCAT
This sequence comes from Panax stipuleanatus, assembly GCA_020205555.1. Lineage (NCBI taxonomy): Eukaryota > Viridiplantae > Streptophyta > Magnoliopsida > Apiales > Araliaceae > Panax > Panax stipuleanatus. The sequence goes on along the minus strand of CM035115.1, from coordinate 160,872,347 downwards.
AAATCCTCACTCTCTCTCTCTCTCCATTGCTGAAAAGGACCAAAAAACAAGCTACAATGAACGATTAATGGCGAAAAAAATTCATTTGTTCTCTCTATAATCAATTCTCCTACTTCTCTGCTTCAATATCTTTATCGTAACAATTTTCATTGATATGAAAGATTTTAATTTTTTGCAAGAGGATCAAAATAATAAAGTGCAATCTTATAATAATTCGTCGTACACTGAATTCGATAACTACTACGACCTATTAAGGGACAAGGAGTCATACGGTTCCGCCGTCGATGGCACCGATGAGTTATCCATGCCGGCATTTGTAACGCCCTCAAAGTAGGTCCAATTCACCCAACTCATTTTGGGTCGCCACGAAATACACTCAACAAAATTCTAAATATAAATCTTCAAATTCTAACTTTTAAACTGTCGTACAAAATACGACCACAATTAAACTGTGAGTTTCAATACAAATACAGTGCCCATACTCCAAATCAATAATACGTAACAGAAAGGTACAGTCAATAACTGTTTTAGGTATTAAAATATTTAAAAAATGCTCAAGGAAACCTTCGTACATGGGAGGCCATGCATCTAAGTTATAATAGATATCATATGACTTGAGAATTATCCTTGGTTGACCCAATAGACCCCAAAGAAAAATAAAAAAATTACTATCATGTTCTTTCCAATGGTTGGTCTTCTCTTGCCATATAATTATCTCTATTGTCTCCAATTGAGAATTATATTTCAACCAAACTCCAATATTATATATGTAGTGCTCATAGATATAATCAGCAAGTGGATGTGCACAACCATGCCTTATGATAACCCGAAGTTGTAGGTGATTAGACATCTTATATGATAGTGGCAAAACACCCTTCCAAAGTTAGGTTCACCTCAGCCTATTTGGTTCACCAAAATCAACTGTTAAAATGACGTATAAAATACGACACACATATTTTAAATTCTCAATATAATTCTTCTCATACTGTTTTATGGAAAATCTCAACAGCTAAAGACCATCGTTCTATTCCCCTGTTATCCCTGCTCGACCCCGTTATACTCTTATTACCTGAAAGAAATTGTGAAACAAAAGGATGAGCACAAATAGCCCAGTAAAGAATATCATGCATATTGATAATTATATTATCAATAGTTTTCATCAGTAATAAATCAGAGATTTAAACATATGGTAGATGATAAAACTTTTCAACCATAGTTGCAGCGGAACGAGCAATCCATTAGAAGAGTCAAATAGACTATAATTTCTATTATCTTCTCCATGTTAAAAGTTCACCAATAATATTTTATCCCTGTATCATCAATCAACAATTCTTGTCCACAATCATGTAAGTTCATGATCATAATTATCTTGATGAATTTCTCTTCGCACTCAGGACGAAGATAATTCTCATCGCCTGTCTTTACTTGAAACACCAAAGATCGTGGTTATACCAAATCACAGTTCCTGTTCATAATCATGCTAATTAATTCATCTTTGCATTACAAGCCAAAGATATTCAACAATTAATCATTCATCTTTGCACTACAGGTCAAAGATATTCACAAATCAACCGCTCATCTTTACACTACAGGCCAAAGATATTCATCAATAGTTCATCTTTGCACTACGGGCCAAAGATATTCATCAATATTTCATCTTTGCACTACGGGCCAAAGATATTCGTATCTCAAAAAAATATCTAATCATTCCAGAATTTATATAAACAATAATTATAACCATGTTGATCAATTCACCTTTGCCTTTAAGCTAAAGATATTCAATTGTAAATTCAATGGTCATGAACATACCAGTCAACAATCCATCTTTGCACTACTGGCCAAAGAGAATCCAAAGTCATGATCATACCAATAATCTACCCATCTTTACACTCCAAGTCAAAGAGAAATTTCATCACCAAAATTATAAAAATGTTATATATGATAATAAAAATAATATGATCAAAACATCGATCTCCAAGTTCAAAAATACTCCATAATAATACTTTGTGGAGCAAATTTCAAGAATAAAGTTCAAAACTTAGATCCAGTCAAAGATAGTAACCATAACAGACAATTTGGACAAATAAAAAAAAATTTAGTTTTTTCGTGAATAGTAACCCCGACGGAAAAAGTAAGAATTTCATAATAAAATTCATGTTAATATTTTGGTATAATGATATTGAAAAGAATAACATCATTTACGAAAGAAAATAACATCCCTTACCTCCAAATAATAGTACTTCTGACTGGAATATCGGATATAATACCGAAGAAAACTTGCACTGAATAGTAATACTCAACGTATCTAAATACTCACAAAAATACGCTCGATATTATAGAGAGAGAAAACTTATGATTCTGGTGTGATTTTCAATTCTAACCTAAGCACCCTATTTATAGGAAAAGCTTAGGATGCCAAAGTATACTAAACCAATAAAATAATATTATTTTTTTTAATCTTCCGCCACCTGGCTGCTGTCCAAAAATCAGAATTTTCAACAAAAGTGGGGCCCACCCATAAAAAAATATATTTATTTTCCGAAACTTCAATAATTCATAATAAATAGCCCCTTTGTCAGAAAAATACAAATTTCATGTCCTTCTATAGAAAATTTAATTCTCTACAACTTTGCAGAAGAAAGTTTTTCAAAATTCCCAACATAAATTATCCGAAATTCATAAACGGATGATTTTTCACACTAAAATACTGATAAAAACACATCAGCACTAATTCCTTCTTTTATATCCACAAAATAAATATTTTCTTATCATATAAATCAATAATTAATTATTCACAAATAATATTATAGAACTACAATATTGACAACCAGGTCGTTCCCAAGAAAGAGGGGGCCTTTCGATAAGGACTTCTCCTTACTGGCGCGCAATTAAATAACCCCTCCTAGACAAAACTTCCTTAGACATTGTCAATAATGCTATCTAATAATATTATTCAAATAATATGAATTATTGAGTTGATAATGTGAAATACTGTGCAGTGATAATTATTGAATCAATAATACCAAAATATCAACTGTAGCCATTATTGAATCAATCATATAAAATAGCAACGTAGCAATTATTGAGTCAATAAAATATCAATGCAATAATTATTGAGTCAGTAAAATATTATGCAATTATTGAATCAATAATAAAATATTGAACAGTAATTACTGTAACAATTATTGAGTAATGACTTCTCACGTAAGAATCAATAATTGGAATTACTGTGCAATACCGTGTGCTACCGTGCAACACCGCGTATTACTGTACTTTTATAACCGGGTATTTCAACCGTACTAACTGTAATAACTACGCCGTTATTTTATAAAAAAGGTTATTTCTGTCGCTTTTTATATCCGACAGTTATTTCGTTGTGGGACCCACAAATAGCTGCGCCGTCGTACGAATATTCCCCAACAACAAGAATATTCTACGACCAAACGAATATTCCCCGACAACAAGAATATTTTATAACCACTTGCTTATTTTGAAAAATTTACATATATCACCCTTAACTTTAAACTTTTATCAATTTAACCATTTACTAAATAGAAAAATTGAATACTTTTATTTCATAAAATCTGGGGTCTTACAGCATTAATTGACGAGGGCGTGATGACACCCTAATATTGCTCATGAATAGCTCCATTTCTTGTTCATTTTGTCCGAGTTTTTATTGTTAACCCATATTTTTTAGAGATTTATGTTTTCGACATTAGGCAAACTCTCATCTCTAATCTTATCCGTCAAATTGCTGATAGAACATGACACAACAGAAACTGTTTGCCATGTTTTTTTTTCAGTAATGTTATAGGCACAAACTATTCTACAAGCATTTTACAAACTGCTGATGTGGCATACTCTACCTTAGCATATTGATCAACAAATTGCTTCAATGTAGTCTTCGGCCCCACATAAAAAGCTTAGGTGGAGTATGCCACATCTGCAATTTGTAAAATATTTATAGAATAATTTGTGTACGTAATAGTATTATTCTTTTTTTTTTGTCATTGCCATAGCTGCTTTGAATATTATTTGAAACATAAAATAAATTCGGAATTACACCAACTGTGATTTGAAGATTAATGGAAAATGAAGTCAAAACAGAATTATATTAGAGGTATAAAAATCAGAGGTGAATGTATAGCTCCTATAAAGAAACGATTAATTATAATTGCATTAACCCAATGCGGGATACCAATTTCTTTAAAATATCACCGATGAGTTATCCATGCCGACAAATTTACTGAAATGTGACATATTTTATCTCAGTTTTTATGTGGGTCCGAAGATTACATTTAAACAATTTATTCATCAATATGCTGAGGTGGAGTATGCCACATCAATAAATTATAAAATAATTGTAAGATAAATTATGTCTCTAACATTACTCATTACCAAAACACCTATATTATTAATTATTAATATATTATATAATATAGCTGATCTACCTTCCAGCTTCCATCATATATATGTATTCTGGACATATTCCCAAAAAATTGTTGAAATGTTAATCATCCTTAATTTTTCCAAATAAGAATGGATGTGTAAGACAGACTTATATGTACATAATTTGTTGAATATTTATTTTTCAAGACTAGACTTTTTATCAGAAAGTAATAACTAAAAATTATGTCTATAAGTTTCTTGTGCAAATCTTACTACTCTCCTCCGTCTTAAAATTATACATACATCTTTCATTCTAATTAAACTGTTCCAAAATTATATACATATTTTTATTCTAATATTATAAAATAATATAATTTGTATAATTTGTCAATATAATTTACTATTATTTCTAACATATTACTACTCCACAACTAAATTCTTAATATAAAAGCACATTTGAAAATATAAAATTGTCTTTATAAATGTATCTTTTAAAAATGTTAGTAGTAAACCACAAAGGCGGGATAAAGGAAGGATTTTGAAATTTGAAATTCAAACGAAGCGCTCTAAAAGTAGAAGAAATACGTTAGGCCTCCTTTTCCAATTTGCACCATTTTAAAACCTATTAATTTCATTTTCATCCCTCAATACCATTTTATACCAACATCTCTCTCTCTCTCTCTCTCTCTCTCTCTCTCTCTCTCTCTATATATATATATATGTAAAAGGTACCCTCATTAATTAGGTTTTTTCTTGGCTTCTCAAGTATTATATTCATTCTCATCTGTTGCTTAATTCTCACAGATCAAATCCAGATCATATACTTACCTTCTCGCGCTTTCTTTGAAATTGAAACTACGGAACGGTAAGCGATGGGTCAGATCCAGTACTCCGAAAAGTACTTTGATGATACCTACGAGTACAGGTACTCGAATGTTTTTCTTCTATTTTTATTGAATTGCATAATTATTCTTTGTTCTTTTTTTTTTTTTAATTTCTTTCTTTTTTTAAGGAATTGTTTGACTGATGAATACAGGCATGTAGTTCTTCCTCCTGAAGTTGCCAAGTTACTCCCTAAGAATCGGCTTCTTTCAGAGGTGAGTAGTAAATTTGGCTTCTAATTAGGGTTTTAGTAATTTTCCCTCAAGATTTCCTGGTTTGGTGGTTGACTGAATCGATCAAGTGATAAGAAACTGGAGCCCCGATTATAAACTATTTTCATCTCAATTTGTTGATTTTAATTATTTCAAAGTTAATCTCACAGTTTGCCTGATTACGAGTTTTTAATAATTTCGTTTTTCTCTGAGACTTGGGCATAACAATAGGAGTAAGTGTGTGTGTGTGTGTGTGTGTGTGTTTATGAATGTATGATTTAGAAAATGGTGACATATGAAGTAGTTTAATTTCACAAGTATGTGTTCTATTCATTTTCTTTGCAGCCAATTGTAGTAAAGATTCCATTAAAATATAAGTGAATCCAGATATTCTACTTTCTTTGTAATAACGAAGGGAATATATAGTGATATCTGACCCACTTATATTGGTGGCTTCATGGTGCAATTTACAATTAGATTCCACTTGAAACAACAGTGCACTCTGCATTTAATTATTGGAAACTATGGCAGAGGCACTATGTAACTATAGATATGAGGACAATGTCAGTCCAAAAAACAAGAAGCATGGACTGTGCTGAATCTACCAAGATTCAATTCCAAAACATAAAAAAAAGTATAAAAAAAGTATTCGCAAAACACAAGATTAAATTATTTGGATATCCTTATTGATGCTTAGAGTTGTGAATTTTTGTTTGATGTTGCTTCAATAGAATGAATGGCGTGCACTTGGAGTTCAGCAGAGTAGAGGTTGGGTTCACTATGCAGTTCATCGACCAGAGCCCCACATTATGCTCTTCAGGCGGCCTCTCAACTTTCAGCAGCAGCAAGAGGCTCAGCAGGCCGTGATGGCTAAGTGAACAGTTCAGATTTATCAGCAACACTTGGTTATAATTTCATTTAATCTAGAAATGAAATTTTATTATATGAAACTTGTGTTTTATGATCTTCGTAAACTTTGGATAGTTGGAAATGTTTGGTACTCTCTGAACTGTGGAGAATGTGGTCCTACAATCATTTGTTTGTTCGATAATGCAAGTCCAATGAAACTGAACTATTTGAAATCCTACAGTCTGTTTTGTTTTGCTTGTTCAATTTCTCTCGTTTGCACTCTGAATAACATATTCGGTAATTGGATTTGGCTTGATTGCACCATTGCATTTAGTCTATGAAATTATGTATAAGAAAGTTGTTGGTTAAAATCAGGAACTGATTCTGCTTTTACTAAAAGCCTCGTAACTTGGTGGTTATTTTGGGCATTTGATGGGTGAAGGCAAGTGATACAAATGTAAGTAAACTTGATGATTTTTTTAGCAATTGTTAGTTTCCTACTTCAGTTATCTGCTTGGTTTTGCCCTACATTGAAGATGTAATGTTTGGTAAGATATAGAGAATGGTGTTTTTGACTTTGTTCATAAATTGTTATAATTCTTAGTCCCTTAGTCAGCACCAGTAATGTTGTATAAAATCATAAAGGTAATGAGGCTACGAATACCACCATTTTTTGTTATACAACATGAGCTCTGCTCTCCTTGGATATTACAGAATCATGTTCAGCGCAAGTAAATATTTCACTATGTACATCAACATTTCTTTAATGTTTTTCGTTTTGGTTGTTGGCCAATTAAATGGAAAAGAAAGAGGAACTAGGTTTACATGATAAAAGAAAGGTTACTAATTCTTGATATCATAGCTTCAGCTTAGACTTGGTGTGTTGTTGCATGCATACAAGGCCGCCTGTGATCGACTTTATATACTAAAATGTAATGTTATAATAGTTGGGATTTTCTTCCAGTGATTTGCTTGCTTCTTGGTGCTAGTCTAATGCTCTGCTTTTAAAAGCTATGTCTGGAAGTTTTAAGAAACTTGACAAAAACAACAAACTTGAATGCTAACCTTAAGAAGGATCATAGAGAATTACTACTGATTTACCATATTGCACTATATACCCTCCCTCCTGCAACTTGTAATCACTCTTTCTAGACCATTGTTTAAACTTGACATTGGATGGATGGTATTAGGGTTAGCAATACCCCAATCCCTCACTGCGTCTGTTCAACTATTGTTGAATCCTTCCAACTTCAGATATCATAAATCATCCCTAAAACTGTGTTTCTAAGTTTTTTTTTTAAGAGAAGGTATGGGAAAAGAAAATAATTAAAATTTGTCAAATTGAATTTTATAGAAAAAGGCAAGTTAATTTAATTTTTGGCTCAAAACTTTTACCCAAAAAATAGGAGGAATAAAATGAATGCAAAAAATAAATATTTTATATTACTTAAAATAACCTTTCAAAATAAATTATATCATTTAGTAAATTAATATGTAAAAATAAAAATATTTTTTCTTCCCTTCCTTCCTTTTAACCTCGCACCACAAAAAAAAATATATAATTAAAATCATATCCCTTACCTTCCTTCTTTCTAAAACAACCAGACATGAAAAATATAGTCCTCCCCTCCTTTTGCTTATCAGCATCAAACAATCTCTGCAAGACCTCAACACAATCCCAAATTACCAACTCCACAGTGTAAACTGTTATTGTTCAGATTGCTAATTTGCCACCCAATATTTTAGAAGCAGAAATTATGCTGCTTAAGGTTCACCCAAAAACATGTTTGCCAAAGAAAATCCAAACTATCCATGATTGAATTGATTAATACAGAAATTTAGTGGCACAAACTTAGCATCTGTGACAAGCAGCACACCATAAACTTATATACTGAACGTTAACAGAGACAAATTGGCGAAATTATAATAATAAAATTAGTAAGACATTACACATTCATTTACCTGTTACCAGATGAAAAAACTACAGGATTCCCACATACAGTAACAAAAGCCATAGAGAAAGAAATGACCTTTACAACTACAACTAAAGCCCTTAAATTCAACATCATCATCCACCCAACCCACCAACAAAAACCACAAAATCCCCAATTACAAACCCTAAGAGCTCGTAAACTTAGTTACAGCCTTGGTCCCCTCAGAAACAGCGTGCTTAGCTAACTCCCCAGGCAAAACCAACCTCACAGCAGTCTGAATTTCCCTCGAAGTGATTGTCGGCTTCTTGTTATACCTAGCCAATTTTGACGATTCTTGAGCCAATTTCTCAAAGATATCGTTGATAAAGCTGTTCATGATCCCCATCGCCTTGCTGGAAATTCCAATATCTGGGTGGACTTGCTTCAGGACCTTGAAGATGTAAATCTTGTAGGTCTCAACGCTCTTCTTGTTCCTCTTTTTCTTCTTGTCTCCGGCCGCCGCGCCAGCTTCCTTCGGCAGTTTCTTTCCGGCCTTCGGCTTCTTCTCAGCGGGGACTTTCTCGGCCACGGTGGTCTTCTTCTCCTCCGCTGGCTTCTTCTCGGCGGGCTTCTTCTCTCCCTTGGGCGCCATTTCTTAAAGTTGAAGGGTTGTTTTTTTGCTTTAGATTCGAGATGGAAATGAAAGGTGTGAAAGATTTATGAAGCGGTGGGTGTATTTATATCTAAATACGGTGATGAGAATTGATTGGTGGGTTTGGATGGGCGCGGATTATCCTTCTGTGTCGTTGGATGGATTATGAAATAGACGGTATGGGTGCGGTTCTAGGTAAGCGCAGGAATGTTTCTGATTGGTTAATATATTTTGGTGCGGATAAGTAATTATGACCGTTCGATGAGGATTGTAATGGACGGTGGATGTTGGTTTTTAATATGGTTGGGTTCGGTACCCGAGATTTTCGTAGATTTTAAATTTTCGCTTTCTAATTCGAATTTTCGTTTTTTCGCGGGTAATTATGTAAAAGAAAAGTGCCACTGCAGCTGAAAATTTGAAATCACTTTGTAAAATATAAAATGAAATCATACTGATAAATAGGTGAGAATTAAGAAGGACATTAAATGTGTTTAGGAATAATTAAGAAAATAATATAATCAATATCTCTTAGAAATTTACAAACATCAAATAAATAAAAATAAAATTTATTTTTTAAAACGTCAAATAAATAAGAATAAATAGAGTAGGTATTATAAAAGTTTTTGCAAATGTGTGTGATATTTTTCTGTGAGTTTGGGATACTTTACCTACATTTTATTTTGAGGAAAAAAAATCGTTAGTATTGGAGGAAACTAAATCAACAATCACTAAATAGATAGAAAGTTGTTTAAGTACATTTGATTTTCAATCAAAAAAAAAGTACATTTGATTTTTATTTTAAAATCCAAAATTAAGTTGTTACTAAGAAAAAATTGTACTCTTTATAAGTTGGAAAAAGTAGATAAAATGTGATAGATGTCTTGAACCAATCCGTGGAGCACTTCGATAATTAAATAGATTAATCTCTACTAATTGGTAAGTCAGTCTCTTTCGACTAAGCTGCGTATGATACTGTTTGGTGTGGTTAGAAAGTCTAATCGTGCAGTTATTAATCTATATATAATTGTAATCATAGTTAACTAAACCTTTCAGTTACTAACGATTTCGAATAATAATTGCAATTACGATTTTTTCCCTATTCAAAAAAGTACACAAATAAGCTAATAAAACAAATGAGTTTACAAATAGTAAATAATATATAAGAGAAAAGTGTAGCAAGATTAAGATTATTAGGGCTAGTATTTATTAGGGCTAAGTAATAAATAGTAAATACTAATATTATATATATATATATATATATATATATAGATGGGCAATGATGCATAACATGTACTTCATTCGTTCCTTAATATAAATCGTTTGAGAATTTCAAGTAAATATTAATTGCTTAATTTCTAATATTACCACAAGTATTATATATAACTTTGGTTCTCTCACTATTATCTGTCCAAAAAATAATACTCTCTTTTTTTCAATACAAGGTCAATATAGACAATTGATATTATATTTAAAAGTCCTCTTAACATTTGCCCTTAAGGCACATGTTAAGCACACAGTTCAAGAGAATATTCTCTTGAACTGTGTGCATATTCCCTTGATTTTTGTATTTGCACCAAATTCAAAGAAATATGCACACAGTTCAAGGAAATATTCTCTTGAACTGTGTTCTTAGCATGGTCCTTAGGGCACATGTTAAGAAATTCCTATATTTAATGTTTTACCATCATTTACTCAATACTTTTGCACAACTCTAAAACGACTTATATAAAAGAATGGAGGGAGTATTTGCTATGAATGAAAAATTGGCAAATATTATATCTACCTTCAATTACAATTGTGGCACCCCCAAATCCGGGTACTTCAATTCCACGGGACTTGGTGTTCACTGTACGAATATCATCTATCTATCTACCCATAGTAAATGCAAATCATACAATAAATAGAATTAAATCCTCCCCTTATGGGGTTACAACATCTGAGTAATAAATAAAATAAATCCCAGGTCATACTAACTTTAAACATCTATACGGAACATAAATAATTAAATAGTCTTACACAACTTTAACATAGAGCTGAAACATAAACATATAAAATAAACAACAAGTCTTCATCACTTGTTGACCTTGCCCTTGCCTTTTCTAGTAGAAGGCTCGTTGGACCTTTCGTTCATAACTGTAATGTTATTATACGCAAGAGTGAGCACGATTGCCCACAAGTATAATAATATGACAACAATATAATAACATGCGAGTGAATCAAAGACATCTGAATAAAGAAACTCAACTTTTGACTCGAGGATAAATAACAGGAATCAAAATAACATCTGAGGGTCATAAGACCTTGAACTATGTCCTAGGTTGTAAAGTGTTTATACTTTAAACATTTAACAGTCATAAGACTATGGACTCTACTTCTCGTACTTAGGGGGATCAGCCCTTAGTACCATACTGTGCACAATATCTCAACGCTAAAGCGTAAATAATCCCCTTTTACAGGGTTGTTCATCTCAATTTTGACATCAGAGTCCGCACCAAAGGAAGTTTGGTTTGGATAAGCTCAATAAGTATTTTAGAATTTAGAATGTTCATCAACTATGGACTAGTCGAATCAATAAGGGTTCACTAGTCCTATAAGGTTCAACAATAACATCGATATTTAACTTGAATAATAAATCTCAAGAATATATAATCGAATAAGTATTGTATAACTGAATCATACTTTTAAAAGAGTTACACTATGTAATATGAATTTCGAACTGGAACAATTAAGAACACGAGCTTACTCGATATTGAAACACAAGTCTAAGACTTAATAAATGAATAAATTAGAATTTAGGGAACTTGCTAAATCAATAAGTTAGGGATAGGATACTTGCCTCTTGCACAAGTTACAAATATAATTACAATTCACTTCCTCAACGTCCTACACATTACATTATGTATACGACATCGATTAGTTTTCATAACTACCATGTTTAACTGTTGAACTATTCACTTAAGTTCGACTTACAACTTGGTTTATAATATTACTCAATGACTAACCACATAACATTATTGTAAACTCACAACATGTAAGACCCCAACTTTTATGAATAAAGATTTAATTTTTTTTATATATTATTTCAAAACAGTAAGGTGTTGTTTTGATAAATATGAAAGTTATGGATAAAATGTGCAAATATTTTAAAATGAGCAAGTGGGTATAAAATATTCTTGTTGTCAGGAAATATTCGTTTGGTCGTAAAATATTCTTGTTGTCGGGAAATATTCGTACGACGGCGCAGCTATTTGTGGGCCCCACAACGGAATAACTGTCGGATATAAAAAGCGATAGAAATAACCTTTTTATAAAATAACGGCGTAGTTGTTACAATTAGTACTATTAAAATACCCGGTGATAAAAGTACAGTAATACGCGGTGTTGCACGGTAGCACACGGTATTGCATGATAATTCTAATTATTGATTCTTACGTGAGAAGTCGTTACTCAATAATTGTTACAGTAATTACTGTTCAATATTTTATTATTGATTCAATAATTGCATAATATTTTATTGACTCAATAATTATTGCATTGATATTTTATTGACTCAATAATTGCTACGTTGCTATTTTATATGATTGATTCAATAATGGCTACAGTTGATATTTTGTTATTATTGATTCAATAATTATCACTGCACAGTATTTCACATTATCAACTCAATAATTTATATTATTTGAATAATATTATTAGATAGCATTATTGACAATGTCTAAGGAAGTTCTATCTAGGAGGGGTTATTTAATTGCGCGCCAGTAAGGAGAAGTCCTTATCGGAAGGCCCCCTCTTTCCTGAGAACGATCTGGTTGTCAATATTATAGTTCTATAATATTATTTGTGAATAATTAATTATTGATTTATATGATAAGAAAATATTTATTTTGTGGATATAAAAGAAGGAATTAGCGCTGATATATTTTTATCTGTATTTTGGTGTGGAAAATCATCCGTTTATGAATTTCGGATAATTTATGTTTGAAATTTAGAAAAACTTCCTTCTATAAAGTTGTAGAGAATTAAATTTCCTATAGAAGAACATAGAATTTGTATTTTTCTGACAAAGGGACTATTTATTATGAATTATTGAAGTTTCGAAAAATAAATATTTTTTTAATGGGTGGACCCCACTTTTGTTGTTTTGTTGAAAAAATTCTAATTTTTTTGGAGAACAGCCGGCGGCGAAAAATAAAAAAAGTAATATATTATATTATTACTTTAGTCTCCTTTGGCATCCTAAGTTTTCCTATAAATAGGATGCTTAGGTTAGAATTAAAAATCACACCAGAATCAGAAGTTTTCTCTCTCTATAATATCGAGCGTATTTTTGTGAGTATTTAAATACTTTGAGTGTTACTATTCAGTGCAAGTTTCTTTCGGTATTATATCCGATACTCCAGTCAGAAGTACTGTTCTTTTGAGGTAAGGGATGTTATTTTCTTTCATAAATGATGTTATTCTTTTCAATATCATTATACCAAAATATTGGCATGAATTTTATTATAAAATTCTTATTTTTTTCGTCGGGGTTACTATTCACGTATACGGCACTATTCACGAAAAAAATAAATTTTCTTCTATTTGTCTAAATTATTTGTTATAGTTACTATCTTTGATTGGATCTAAGTTTTGAGCTTCATTCTTGAATTTTTCTCCACAAAGTATTATTATGGAATATTCTTGAACTTTGATAAACTAAAATACGAATCCTTAATCTTATCTTTTATTTCACTGGATTCGTTATTTATATGGTTTTTCATCATCCTCAGTCCTAAGTGGTAATATAACTGAATATCTTTGGCCTGTAGAGCAAAGATGAATGATTACTTGATGAATATCTTTGGCCGTAGTGCAAAGATGACAGGTGTTGAGATGAACATGACCACTGATGATACAAATGAATATCTTTGGCCTGTAGTGCAAAGATGAATATTGATTCGAGATGTATATTGATTGATGTTACAGGGATAAAATATTGATGATGAACTTTTAAATCATAGAAGATAGTAGACTTCATTCTCTACTAAACTCTTCTAATGAATTGTTATTTTCGCTGCGAATATTGATCTAAAATTGGTTGTCCATTATATTTTATCTGATTTATTGAAGGCTAACGATAATTTATTTTTCATTATCTTAGTCATAATATTCTTTACTGAGCTAGTTGAGCTCACCCTTTTCATCTGTTGTCCTCTTCAAGAAATGAGAATGTCGCAGGGACTAGTCGGGGGACAGAGTGATGATCCGAGTTAGAGCAGTAGTAGTTCTCACTATTTCTGATAAATAGTGTGATAATAATTGTAATGAGGACTTAGTTTGAATATTAATATTTTTTACATATTTGTATTGACAATCACTGTTGTGTGGTCGTATTTTGCACGACCGTATGATATAAAGTTTGTATTTGAATTATGTACCATGTATTTGGCGACTCAGAATGGGTTGGGTTGACTGGACCTATTCTGGGGGCGTTACACAACATGCATATCACACATGTATAGCCCTTTAAACAATCATAATCAAGTTTTACAATTACGATATTCAAGTTCACATTTAGTTTGTTAACTTGAACCTTCACATTATCTTATACATGTCAATAACTTAATTTATTAATCATGAACTTCAAATCATATAATATTCATGTATGTAACTTAAAATAACATCTTTTATTATCGAGAACACTACACTTGTGTGCGTGCATGTCCGAAGCCCTCCGATTGCCTTCGAATACGCATCAGTCACAAAGATGACCATTTTTATCCATTTAAACGATTTCAAATTGAAAAACTTAAAGAATGAAAGTTGTAGGTCTACTCGTTATCTTTTCGAATCATCTTGAATCGCCTTAATCGGAGTTCGTATGAAAACGTTATGCTTATTTTACTACAGGAGGTCAAAACAGTCTCGAAAATAAAAAAAAGGCCCTAGACAGCCCTTATACCCGCTGAGGCGGGTCCTAATGCCCATGAACACCCGCTGGGCGCAGGTCCCCCTGCTGGTGCACTCCTTGGTTCGCGATGAACACACAGAGTAGCCCAAATAAATCCAAATTAAACTAACATAATGAATTTTAAGGCTATCCATAATGTAAAAATTTCACAGAAACGCTATACAACATTTCTAGCATGATCTTGGCAATTAAAATCATGTAATCACACAATCCAACGCATCTAATTTCACTGTTTTCATACTTTATCATGTTTTGAAGGAAAATCAAGAAATTCAACGTTACAGATTCGTTATAACACCGAATCCGTTCGTTTAACTTCCGTTTTGTTCGTATAAACGTGTACAATTATATGCAAATGTTAATTCAAAGTTAAACCATCGATTCATGGTATAAAAATTGTACGTAAGGGCCGTATGACCATATATACGACTCTGTAATTTTGAAAACCCAAATATAAATAAAAATTCGATGGTTTGATCACTGAAGTTATGCATATATGACATATAATATGTTATAAACACATATGAACACACATATAGCTATATAATGAACAAATATCAATTTTTCCATTCACAGAGAATTTTTAAAGCACGTAAATGGAAAAACTCTGTAAATTTTTAAAAACCCAATTAAGGCCTAATTACATGAATTCGATTATTTTAATTCATTCATACCAAATACAAAATATGTTATAATGATATAATAACACATATATAAGCATATAATCACAAATTATTAATTTTTTCCATACACAGAGAACTCAGAATATATGTTCATGAAGGAAACATAGTATGTGAAATAAATTGGGACAAAGGAATTACCCTTTGTAAACTCTGTGAAGATGATGATATGGGCTTTAATTCTTCAATCTCTTCTCTAATCGATTCTTCTCTCAATTTTCTCTCCTAATCTCTCTAAGTTCTCTGATGTTTGTAATATGAAATATAAGACTGATGTATAAGATATATGTATAGCGTAATACGTATAATGTGTCTAGTGGGTGAGTGGTCGTCGGTTAGTCCCATAGTGGGTTAACTGATCAACTCCCCATAAGGCCATGTTTGGTTTCTCCCATTCACTCTCCTTTCTCTTTAATTTAATTAACTTACTATAATATAGTTTAATAATGTCACACTTTTAATTAATCAATTAATGTTATTTAAATCAATTAAATAAAATAGCATAAATTCACATTAAATCACATAGTCACATAATTAAAATTCTCATTCATTAATTATGCCAAATTATTAAATCTCCAATTAATTATTAAATTAATTAGAATAACATTATGCTTATTAATTAATATATTAATCAAATAAGCTTAATTAGATTTATACTTTGAATATAAAAATTTACCACATTAATTTAACTAATGTAACACATATAATTAAATTAATCTACCACAATTTTGTCAATTAATTATTTAACTCAATAATTAAATCATCAAAAAAATATTTATTTAATTCAATAAATATTCAAATTAAATTACAAAATCTCGTTCGTCACATCTTTCCCCCCTTAAAAGGATTCTGTCCACAGAATCACGGTTCAATTAAAAATTCGTCCCGTTACATTCTCCCCCCTTATAAAGATTCTGTCCCCAGAATCGCATATACAAAAATTAAGTAAATAAATCTAGGTAATTCTTCATCATATGCTCTTTGAGTTCCCATGTAGCTTCTTCAGCATTGTGGTTCCTCCAAATTACCTTAACAGAAGGTATAACTTTGTTTCTGAGGACTTGCTCTTTCCTGTCAACAATCTGAACAGGAATTTCTTCATAGGATAAGTCTTTTTCAAAATGTAGGGGTTCATATTCAATCACATGTTTGTAATCGGGTTTGTAGGGGCGTAAAACTGAAACATGAAAGACGTTGTGGACATTCTCAAGCGTCGGAGGTAAGGCTACCTCATACGCAACTTCTTCAATCCTTCGCAGTACTTCAAAGGGTCCAATGAACCTTGGGCTCAATTTTCTCTTCTTACCGAATCTGATCTTCCCCTTCCAGGGAGAGACTTTCAAGAACACATAGCTTCCCGATTCAAACTCAACGTTCTTACGGTGTGGATCGGCGTATTTCTTCTGCCTATCCTGAGCGGCTACCAGTCTTGTCCAGATCACTTTGACTATCTCTGCTGTCTGTTGTACCAACTCTGGACCTAGCAATTGTCTCTCGCCAACTTCATCCCAGTATAGCGGAGTTCTGCATTTTCTTCCGTACAACGCTTCGTAAGGCGGCATGCCAATACTAGCGTGGTAACTGTTGTTGTAACTAAATTCCACAAGCGGTAGGTGATCATCCCAATTGCCTTTGGAATCCATAATGCATTATCTCAGCATATCTTCTAATGTCTGGATCATTTTTTCGCTCTGCCCGTCTGTCTGTGGGTGATAAGCCGTACTCATTCTCAACTGTGTCCCCATGCATTCCTGTAGTCGCTTCCAGAAGTTTGATGTGAAGCGCGGATCTCTGTCGAAAATAATTGACACCGAAACTCCGTGCCTCGAAACAATCTCTTTCACATATAACCTTGCCAACTGGTCTAAGTTGAATCTGATTTTGATCGGAAGGAAGTGTGCTGATTTCGTCAGTCGGTCAACGATAACCCATACTGCGTCGTAGCCTTTCTGAGTCGTCGGAAGGCCAACCACGAAATCCATCGTAATGTGTTCCCATTTCCATTCTGGGATTTCCAAGGGTTGTAGCAAACCACTCGGTCTCTGATGTTATGCTTTCACTTTCTGACAGGTTAGACACTTTACAACACACTCAGCAACATCTCGTTTCAAATTCGACCACCAGAAGTGCTGTCGAAGATCCTAGTACATCTTGGTACTACCGGGGTGAATCGAATACCGTGAGCTATGAGCCTCGCTCAAAATGTGATCCTTAATCTCTGGCATTGACGGTACCCAAACTCTGTTCTCAAATCTCAGTAGTCCCTCACTGTCTATCTTGAATCTCGGTTCGGTTCCTTCAGATATCTTTTTCTTAACCTTTTCACATTCTTCGTCCTGAAGTTGAGCTTCCTTAACTTTATCCAATAGGGTTGTACCAGTTTGCATCTGAAACAACTTCTCGTCAATCTCCATCGGATACTTCACTTCTAATTTCAGCTTTTCCATTGCTGAAATTAGCTCCTCCTGAGCAGTTAACATCATCAATTTCTCCCGACCCTTTCTGCTTAAGGCGTCGGCAACCACATTAGCCTTACCCGGATGGTATAAGATTTCACAGTCATAGTCCTTAATTAACTCCAGCCACCTTCTCTGGCGTATATTCAAGTCCTTCTGTGTAAAAATATATTTCAGACTCTTGTGGTCTGTATATATTTCACACTTCTCCCCATAGAGATAGTGTCTTCAAATTTTCAAAGTAAATACCACTGCAGCTAACTCCAAGTCATGGGTCGGATACCCTTTCTCATAGTCTTTCAATTGTCGTGACGCATACGCAATGACCTTGCCGTTTTGCATAAGCACACATCCAAGTCCTTTATGCGACGCATCACTATAAACCACAAAATTTTCTGTGTCGTTCGGAAGGGATAACACAGGTGCTGAACTCAACCTCCTCTTAAGCTCTTGGAAACTTTCCTCACACTTCTCCGTCCAAACGAATTTCACCGATTTTCTAGTCAAATTCGTCAGTGGAGTTATGATCTTGGAAAAGTCCTGAATGAATCTTCTATAATAACCCACCAATCCAAGAATACTCCTCACTTCCGACGGTGTTTTCGGCTGATCCCAGTTCATCACAGCTTCTACTTTAGAGGGATCTACCGAAATTCCGTCCTTGTCGATCACATGTCCAAGAAATTGCACTCTTTCAATCCAGAATTCACATTTCAAAAATTTAGCGTACAACTTCTCTCTTCTCAACACCTCTAATGTTAACTTCAGATGTTCTACATGTTCTTCCTTGGTCTTCGAGTATACCAAAATATCGTCGATAAAGACCACCACGAATTTGTCCAAAAACGGCTTGAACACTCCATTCATTAAGCCCATGAATACTGCAGGAGCATTCGTTAGACCAAATGACATTACCAGAAATTCGTAGTGACCATATCGAGTCCTAAATGCTGTCTTTGGAACATCCTCTGGCCTCACCTTCAGCTGATGATAGCCACTCCTCAAGTCTATCTTTGAAAAGTACCTTGCACCCTTCAATTGGTCAAACAGATCGTCGATCCTCGGTAATGGATATCTTTTCTTAATTGTGACCTTATTCAATTCTCTATAGTCGATGCAAAGCCACATCGTCCCGTCCTTCTTCTTCATAAACAACACCGGCGCTCCCCACGGCGATACGCTCAGTTGGATGTACTTCTTGTCCAGTAACTCTTGAAGTTGTACCATCAACTCTTTCATCTTTACCGGAGCCATCCGGTACGGTGCCTTCGATATTGGGGTCGTTCCTGGTGTCAAATCGATCACAAACTCAACCTCTCTATCAGGTGGAAGTCCTGGAAGATCGTCCGGAAATACGTCTATGAAGTCCCTCACGACTGGTATATCTTCCACTTTCAGGTTTTCTTTACGACTATCGACTATGTAGGCTAAATATCCTACACAGCCTTGTCTTAACAACTTCCTGGCCTGCATCATCGTCAGACAACTCGCTTGTCTAGGTGATTTGCTGCCATAAAACACAACCTTTGACGGGGTCATAAAGTTAATACACTTTCTCTGGCAATCAATTACAGCTCCATAATTGACTAGCCAATCCATTCCCAGAATAACATCGAATTCCCCAAGTCTAATCGGGATAAGATCTACGTTCATAATGTTACCTTTAATATCCACCTTACAGTTCTTGTGTACGTACTTAGCAAGGATTACTTCTCTATTCGCAATTTCTATGTTCATGGGGTATTCTAACTCGTCCATAGGCAATTCTAAGTTCTTAGCAAAGTCATCGGATATAAATGAACAAGTAGCACCCGAATCAAATAGTACATAAGCATTAACTTTATTAATCGAAATGATACCTGACACCACATCGCGAGACTGCACAGCATCCTGCACTGTCATGTTGAA
The DNA here is from genome assembly GCA_020205555.1 of Panax stipuleanatus. NCBI lineage: Eukaryota > Viridiplantae > Streptophyta > Magnoliopsida > Apiales > Araliaceae > Panax > Panax stipuleanatus. Next base: position 160,852,453 of record CM035115.1, on the reverse strand, counting down.
GGTCCTAGCGGTTGGTCGGTTGGTTGCGGTTGGTCCCGTGATAGTTAGAGCACTTCCACCGCTGTTTCCCCTGTTCCCTCCTGATCCTGCCCCTCCAGATCCCTTCTTGAGACAATCCCTTGCCATATGGTCCTTTGAGCCGCAAGTGAAGCAAGCGCCCTTCTTTGGGTTCGGACAGTTAGGTGCTATGTGGTCTTCCTGACCACAATTGTAGCATACTTGTTTTCCTTTCATACAGACCCCCAGGTGAGATTTCCCGCAGGTCGGACATGCTTCGATCCTCTTCTTCTGACCTCCTTGCTGATTCCCAGTTGATGAATTATCATTCCACTTCCTTTTCTGATTATTACTCCCTCCCGTGTTGCTACCACTAGCCTTGTTGATTCCTTCACCTTCACTCTTCTTCTTTTTCTGATCTTGGTTATACTTTGTAACAGCGTCACTCCCGCCTTCAGCGAGAATGACCTTCTCCAACACCCCAGCAAAAGTGTTCAATTGGAACATTGACACTTTGCTATACAACCAGGGCTTCAGGCCCTGCTCAAACCTCCTTGCCTTCCTCTGATCGGTGTGCACTTGATACGTGGCAAACCTAGCCAACTCATTGAATTTCGCCGCATATTCTGGTACGGATATATTCCCCTGTTTCAGCTCCAGGAACTGGACCTCCATTTGATTCTACGAACTGCTCGGAAAGTACATCTCGAAGAACATCTCTTTGAACCTCTCCCAGGTAATCACACCTTCACCTCCCCGGACCTTATTCGCTTGCCACCAATAGCTGGCCTCGGATTTTAGCATGAACGTTGCATAAGCTGTTTTCTGGTCTTCTCTGACTCTGGCGACGTCGAAAACTTTTTCCATCTCCATAACCCAGGTTTGAGCTTCTATCGGGTTCATGGTGCCTTTAAACTCTGGCGGTCTCACCGCCTTGAAGTCCTTGAACGTTGTGTTCGGTGGAGCTTGAGGTTGGTTGTTAAGTGCTCCAGCAAGTAAGTTCGCCAACTACTGAACGGGGTTAGCATTGGCGTCGTTGTTGTTGTTAGTTGACCCTTCCTGGGCCTGTCGACGGTTCGGTCTTCTCCTTGGTGGCATATTTCTGTTAAGATATACACTTATTAGAACTTTATTCAATCTTTTAAATATTTAAGGCTTAACTTAAACATTTAGACACAATCAGTCAACACACTATCTCAAATAAACTCTGATATATTACTAAATCAAAAGTTTTAACATAATACGATAGCATCACTGCTATTTACATCAACTATCCCGAGATAAAGAATCTACAGGATTTAAAATATAAAATATTTCGCTGTTTATAAACACATTGGAATTTACATTATTAACTACCAGATAGGTTTCACAAAATCAAATGTTCCTATCACTGCCCATTAAGGCGACGAACAGCTTTGCCACGCTCTTCTTCCATAATTCGGGACATCGTCCTGCGATCTAGCATGTACGACGGTAGTCCTTCGAACTGAATTGGGTACCTCATAACCCGATCCTGGGCCTCGTCAATTGCATACTGAAGTGTAGAGTACGTCTCCTCAAGCTTGGCCTTCTTCGCCCAACAGTTGTCTTCTGCGAGATCTACTCGTCGTGATTCCTTTACCCAGGCTTCCTCTGTTATGGCCAGCTTTGCTGATTTCTCTTTTAGTTCATTCTTCAATTCCTCTATTTCTTCTGACTTCTGCTCAGTTTGGCCTTTCTCGTGAACCAAATTCCACTCTACATTTTCCAAACGTGTGTGAAGAGCCTCAACCTCTCCATCCCTCAGCTCGATGGTAGACTATTGAGTAACTGACTGCTCCCTCAGCTCCTGAACAATTTCCCTCAGCTCCTGAACAGTATCACGTAACTCTATGTTACGGTCATATAGTTCGTCATACATCTCGGCACTGATAGAGCTCGGCGGGAACTCTTCAGGGTCTTCCTCCTCCTCTTCAGCTGCCTCAGCCTAAACTTCAATCTCCTCATGGTCTTCCTCAGAGTCCTCCTCTGAATCAGACACCGGCACATACTCCTGACCAATGACTGTGATCAAGGGTGATGGCTCTCGTCGAACTAACTGTTCCCAGACTACGTGGATATCTCGGGGCTCCTCCTCTTTAGCCTCTAAGGGTATAAGGTCCCTGGACTGACTAGGTTCTCCAGCATCTGTCATCCTGACAAATAAAATTTTAAGTTTTAGTATTTACGTGATGCTAATCGATACTCGAATATATAAGTATAAGCACATAACACATAAGGTAAGTTATTATCTTTCTTAGAACTCGATAAGAGTTATCATTACTATGTTCTCGATCTCTAAAAAGGCTATTGTCCTAAAGTTTTCCCCCACCTAAGGTTCATAACCTACAGCTTTGATACCAACCTGTGACACCCCCAAATCCGGGTACTTCAATTCCACGGGACTTGGTGTTCACTGTACGAATATCATCTATCTATCTACCCATAGTAAATGCAAACCATGCAATAAATAGAATTAAATCCTCCCCTTATGGGGTTACAACATCTGAGTAATAAATAAAATAAATCCCAAGTCATATTAACCTTAAACATCTGTGCGGAACATAAACAATTAAATAGTCTTACACAACTTTAACATAGAGCTGAAACATAAACATATAAAATAAACAACAAATCTTCATCACTTGTTGACCTTGCCCTTGCCTTTGCTTGTAGAAGGCTCGTTGGACCTTTCGTTCTTAACTGCAATGTTATTATACGCAAGAGTGAGCACGATTGCCCACAAGTATAATAATATGACAATAATATAATAACATGCGAGTGAATCAAAGACATCTGAATAAAGAAACTCAACTTTTGACTCGAGGATAAATAACAGGAATCAAAATAACATCTGAGGGTCATAAGACCTTGAACTATGTCCTAGGTTGTAAAGTGTTTATACTTTAAACCTTTAACAGTCATAAGACTATGGACTCTACTTCTCGTACTTAGGGGGATCAGCTCTTAGTACCATACTGTGCACAATATCTCAACGCTAAAGCGTAAATAATTCCCTTTTACAGGGTTGTTCATCTCAGTTTTGACATCAGAGTCCGCACCAAAGGAAGTTTGGTTTGGATAAGCTCAATAAATATTTTAGAATTTAGAACGTTCATCAACTATGGACTAGTCGAATCAATAAGGGTTCACTAGTCCTATAAGGTTCAACAATAACATCGATATTCAACTTGAATAATAAATCTCAAGAGTATACAATCGAATAAGTATTGTATAACTGAATCATGCTTTTAAAAGAGTTACAATATGTAATATGAATTTCGAACTGGAACAATTAAGAACACGAGTTTACTCGATATAGAAACACAAGTCTAAGACTTAATAAATGAATAAATTAAAATTTAGGGAACTTGCTAAATCAATAAGTTAGGGATAGGATACTTGCCTCTTGCACAAGTTACAAATATAATTACAATTCACTTCCTCAACGTCCTACACATTACATTATGTATACGACATCGATTAGTTTTCATAACTACCATGTTTAACTGTTGAACTATTCACTTAAGTTCGACTTACAACTTGGTTTATAATATTACTCAATGACTAACCACATAACATGAATGTAAACTCACAACATGCATATCACACATGTATAGCCCTTTAAACAATCATAATCAAGTTTTACAATTACGATATTCAAGTTCGCACTTAGTTTGTTAACTTGAACCTTCACATTATCTTATGCATGTCAATAACTTAATTTATTAATCATGAACTTCAAATCATATAATATTCATGTATGTAACTTAAAACAACATCTTTTATTATCGAAAACACTACACTTGTGTGCGTGCATGTCCGAAGCCCTCCGATTGCCTCCGAATACGCATCAGTCACAAAGATGGCCATTTTTACCCATTTTAACGATTTCAAATTGAAAAACTTAAAGAATGAAAGTTGTAGGCCTACTCGTTATCTTTCCGAATCATCTTGAATCGCCTTAATCGGAGTTTGTATGAAAACGTTATGCTTATTTTACTACAGGAGGTCAAAACAGTCTCGGAAATAAAAAAAAAGGCTCCTGGACAGCCCTTATACCCGTTGGTGCGGGTCCTAATGCCCATGAACACCCGCTGGGGCGGGTCCCCCTACTAGTGCACTCCTTGATTCGCGATGAACACACAGAGTAGCCCAAATAAATCCAAATTAAACTAACGTAATAAATTTTAAGGCTACCCATAATGGAAAAACTTCACAGAAACGCTATACAACATTTCTAGCATGATCTTGGCAATTAAAATCATGTAATCACACAATCCAAGGCATCTAATTTCACTGTTTTCATACTTTATCATGTTTTAAAGGAAAATCAAGAAATTCAACGTTACAGATTCGTTATAACACCGAATCCGTTCGTTTAACTTCCGTTTTGTTCGTATAAACGTGTACAATTATATGCAAATGTTAATTCAAAGTTAAACCATCGATTCATGGTATAAAAATTGTACGTAAGGGCCGTATGGCCATATATACGACTCTGTAATTTTGAAAACCCAAATATAAATAAAAATTCGATGGTTTGATCACTGAAGTTATGCATATATGGCATATAATATGTTATAAACACATATGAACACACATATAGCTATATAATGAACAAATATCAATTTTTCCATTCACAGAGAATTTTTAAAACACGTAAATGAAAAAACTCTGTAAATTTTTAAAAACCCAATTAAGGCCTAATTACATGAATTCGATTATTTTAATTCATTCATACCAAATACAAAATATGTTATAATGATATAATAACACATATATAAGCATATAATCAAAAATTACTAATTTTTTCCATACACAGAGAACTTAGAATATATGTTCATGAAGGAAACATAGTATGTGAAATAAATTGGGACAAAAGAATTACCCCTTGTAAACTCTGTGAAGATGATGATATGGGCTTTAATTCTTCAATCTCTTCTCTAATCGATTCTTCTCTCAATTTTCTCTCCTAATCTCTCTAAGTTCTCTGATGTTTGTAATATGAAATATAAGACTGATGTATAAGATATATGTATAGCGTAATACGTATAATGTGTATAGTGGGTGAGTGATCGTCGGTTAGTCCCATAGTGGGTTAACTGATCAACTCCCCATAAGGCCATGTTTGGTTTCTCCCATTCACTCTCCTTTCCCTTTAATTTAATTAACTTACTATAATATAGTTTAATAATGTCACACTTTTAATTAATCAATTAATGTTATTTAAATTAATTAAATAAAATAGCATAAATTCACATTAAATCACATAGTCACATAATTAAAATTCTCATTCATTAATTATGCCAAATCATTAAATCTCCAATTAATTATTAAATTAATTAGAATAACATTATGCTTATTAATTAATATATTAATCAAATAAGCTCAATTAGATTTATACTTTGAATATAAAAATTTACCACATTAATTTAACTAATGTAACACATATAATTAAATTAATCTACCACAATTTTATCAATTAATTATTTAACTCAATAATTAAATCATCAAAAAAAATATTTATTTAATTCAATAAATATTCAAATTAAATTACAAAATCTCGTTCGTCACAACAATTATTGAGGACTAGGATTTAAAATAGAAACTCGTCGTCCGCTAGAACAACTAGCGGACTGGTTATAAATTTTTTCTGGCCAATTATGCCCCCATTAACGTAATAACGAGTCAGCGAAGGAAAGGAATGTTAGCGAAGGAAATACTAGATCGACGAATTCTAAGCAACTTGTTGAGACAACAACTTTTGATCGACAACTTCCTTGATTTTCTGGCTGAAGCAATTTCTCGCAGATGTATATTAACCAAATGAAAACTGTGACCCCGCTGTGAAACTGTGACAAAGAATTAGAGAAAAAAAATATTGGTGCTACGATTTGGAACCCTAGTTCGATGAATTGGGGCAATTAGTTATATTAAGAGCAGATAATTCGCCTTGTTCATGGTGTCTTGTTATGCAATCGAGTAACATATGATATTTTTAGTTTTTGGCCATTTATTTCCTAGGCAACTGTTTGAAATAAGAAAATGTGTAAGCTCTTTTGGTTGTGCGGCTAGGTCATACTTCTTGTTGTTGTGACCTTGGTATCATGTCTATGTGTATGTCAGCCATGATTTGGGCATGGTTTCATGTTGTGCTTATCTTGTTTTAACCTTTGTGTTATTGGGTCTGTCGTTCTAATCTTGTGTTGCTTTGGTCTGTTAGTGTCAGTCATGAGTCGATTTGTTTCTATTTATTGCTTTGCTTTCAAATGCTTGAAATTAAGGTTATGTTTCATATGGTTTGTGTTGTAGTAGATTCTAGGAGTTGTTGTGCTGCTGGTATAAATATTGTTGCTCACTGATTTTGTTGTGAGCGTATGTATGTTTTAGCCCCAAATAAACATCCGCTATAAGATTAGGATTGATAATTTTTTTGGTTGACTCGTTAATGCGTTAATGGGGACATAATTGACCAGATAAAAGTTATAACTAGTCCGCTAGTTATTCTAGCGGACGACGACTTTCTATTTTAATTCCTAGCCCTTGATAATTGTAATGGAATATATAGATTATATTTGTCAATTTTTCATCCATATCAAATACATGATATGAATCATTGCCCTATATAGATTGCATGCCAAACTTTACATGTTCCCAAAGGTTTGCACCCTAACTTTTAAATTTAGTTGCACACTTTGAAGATTTTACAAGTTATATGCAACCAGATGCTCAAATAACCTTCGAGTAAACATTTTTCCTAAGTTAAAACATGTAAGGTCATGTGTGGTCTATTATCTGATTTGTGGTTGTATAGAGATATATTTTTTACAAACTTCTTGTTTGACTTAATTGATGAAGGAAAGTCTGAACTTTCCATCTATTGCTTCTCCATATGCCGCTTAATTTTATGCCCGCCTCTCTATTTGTTGCTTAATTTTATGTCTGCCGCCTCTTCGATCACTCTCATCCAATCTGTACAAGAATAAGTAAAAATCAGTACCGCCCTGATACCGAACAGGACTAGTGGTACTGGATACCGGTATAATCAGTATTGATACTTAATTTTGTGTGAATTCGATAATCAGTACGGTACAATTCGGATTGGTTCGATACGATAATTTGTCGTTGAACACCCTACATATAAAAAAAGAATTTGATTGAATTCAAGAACTAACACTAGGAGTGAGCATTGTGCCGTTTGGTACAGTTTGAAACCTAAATCGCACACGAAACCTCTTATGTGTGATTTGACAAATTCAAAACTGCACGTAAATCTGCTTATGATTGATGCGGTTCGGTTTCATTTGGTGCAGTTTTGGTTTGAAACAAAAAAAGTTTATGCAATTTAAATTAATAATTTAGAATCACACAATATTAAATACCATTTTGATAACACACATAACCTTACTTAGGTGGTGTTTGATTGCATCTTAAAGTATCTTAATAGTCTACCTCTTAATGCCTCTTAAGAGCCCACATATTTGTATTAAGAGGTCTTCTTAATAGTTAAGATATAAATATAAGTTTAAACTATTGAGAGGATCTCTTAATACAAAAATATGGGTTGTAAAGATGCATTAAGAGGTTGGCTGTTAAGATGAATGCAATCAAACACCACCTTATAATGTTTTGTCTAAACAAAAGCTAAATAAAACCTGATCAATTATTATTTACTTACACATGAAAATTCTAAACAAAGATAATTAGTTAATTACATGAAAGATAATTAGTTCATTTGGTGCAGTTTCGGTTTTATGCATGTGATTTTGGCCAGTCCCTAAACCCAAATCATAAATTCGATTTTTCAACCCATCTAAAACCGTCACATACGCTAAAATCGTTGGTGCGATTTTAATTATTGTAGTTTGTGCGATTTTTGGTGCGATTTCGGAGGTAATTTGGTTGTTTACTCAGCCATAACTAACATTGTTTGGAGTTTGGGACGAAAAGGAAAATAATGAAAATTTACTTTATAATTGAAAAGGAAAATATCAAAAAGTTGTATGTTTTTTTTTACGTTATTACTGAGTTATATAGGAAAAGAAAAAGAAAACATAAGTTTTTTTATTTAAATTACTAAGTTGCCTTTATATTACTTTTATTATGTTTATATTTCAGAGGGTATAATAGGAATCATAAAAGATGATCTTATGTTATATAGTTTTTTGTTTAAATCAGTCCATTTTAGACGAAAAAAGTTTGATAAGAAAAGTGATCAAGTTTTTCGTCAATTTCTTTACTTCTTTTATTTTTCATCCATTTTAAAACTCAGTAATAGAATGTAAGGGGTGTATGATAATAATTTAGTTTCACTAATTTATAAGTTAAAATTTAAAATGATGTCTTATATGTAAAAATGTTTGATACCAATTTGACTTAAAAATTAAATAAGTTGTGAAGGTATGTTGAATTAGCCCATCTCGAGTGAGTTTCGACTCGCGAGACGTAAATTAGTGCGCCATGCGCGGCCGCGTCACAGTGACACTACTAATCTTATATCTTTTCTATTACTTGAACAAAAGAAATGCAGTACAGATAAGATCATCAGATCACAAATTCACAGTCACAGTGAGAGAGAGAGAGAGAGAGAGAGAGAGAGAGAGAGCGGCAGCGGGTTTTTTCAGATTATAGGAGGGGATAGAGAGAGAGAGAGGGATAGGAAATGGCATCATCTACGGCAGCGACTCTTTCATGGGGTTCTTCATCTTCATGGATTCAGAATCTTAGCTTAACTAAAAACATGAATCAAATCACCAAAGTCTCGGACAATGGCTCAGTCTTGCTCATTGTGGCTCAAAAGAAAGCTAAGAAGACCCGAAAGGTAATAAGAGAATTAGACCCCCCATTTTTTTTGTTTTTGATTTTACATTTCCTGCTCATTTTTACATGCCCGGGCTTTAAATTATTTGGGTTTTTGTTATATAATGTTGTGGGTCAGATTATATTGAAGGAGGATGTGGTGGATTTGGGAAAGAAAGGGCAGCTTTTGGATGTTAAAGCTGGGTTTTACAGGAATTTTCTTCTTCCTACGGGCAAGGCCCAAATTGTCACTACCACCCTTCTCAAGTAATGTATTATAGAGCCCATTTTCATGTGCAAATTGTGTTGACTTCTGTTGCTTTTTGCATGATTGTTATGTATTCTGATTTGCTAGTAGTATATCTTTTGTAAATTGTATTGTAAATTTGAATTTTAACAAATGTATGATTGATTTACTTGGTTGCTTGAGTCAATTACCCGTAGGAGTGAAGGAAATATTTGTGAATGTGTTGGTTGTCTAATAATAATACTTTTATGTTACAGATGAAAAAGTTGCATCGTTTGCACTCTTTGAACCTAGTTTTGCATGTTTATATATTTATTTGAGATGGATTACTATGAAGCTCTAGCCAACTGTTTTAGGTCCAATGGTTTTTGATCCTTCCCAGCTGCACTCTGAGTTGGTGAACTTTGCAATTTAAGTAGGCTTCACATTATATTGATAACAGCAATAACATTTGGATTTGGTTTTGTCTTGGTTTTTTCAGTATAAGTGCTGTAAATTGAGGCTTTTTAAAGCTAGTTTGAGTTTTAAACTAAATTTTTTACTTTTTTGAAGGATTGTGAAAAAAATCATTATGTACAAGCAAACAGCTAGGAAAAATAAGTGCATTCCACTAAATTGTGGAGGACTATCCTTGGATACTATATGGACAAGAGGCTAATGGGTTCTCCTTTAGTTGCCTTCCTGGGTTTCTAGGTTGAAACTGAAACCATATAGGGCAAGGGTCAAAAGTTTGATTCCTTTGTCAGGTATGGAGCCAGAAAATTAGTCTTGGGGGGTATATCTATTTTATGATAGAGTTCTTGCAATTGTTAGTTTATAATAAATTCTTGGTTAAAACTAGACAGGACCAATTAGTTACCCTACATGGTGAAAGATTCTTATGTTAGCTAGCTATTGCATAGTGTGAAATTGCTTTCTTAAATATGATCTCCAACTTTGTTCTATGTCACAAAACTGATCATTTTAGAGCTGAGGATGCCTACCAATGGTGGAAGCAAAGAGTCTTTTGATTCTCATGTGCTACCTTTTAAGTTCTTGTGTGGGGATGTGGTAGACACCTTGTATGCATGTCTACTGCTAGCACCCTTGCTAGTTTCATGTTTCCATTGTAATTGTAGAATATTACAATTGCTAATCAAAGATGGAACAGTCTATATGCTTATAGGTCAAGATTAGACAGCAGGATCATTCAAATATCATGAGCAAAATGATAATGGATTATGGTGGTTTAAACTTTTGAGTGATAGATGTGCCTGTTTATTTGCTAGTGAAAGATGGTACTCTTATAATCTTTTGGAGTACTTTTGTTATTCTAGTGATTCATTTTCTTGATTTTTTTCTTTTATTACATTTTCCTCAGAGAAATGAAGATGGAAGACGAGAGAATTGAGGCTGAGAAGCAAAGGGTAATCACATACACATGAATTTATTCCCCTCACTTCCCCCGCCCCCCCCCCCCCTCCTGCCAAAAAAAAAAAGGAAAAACGAAATAAAATAAAGAACTCTTTGAATATGTGATAGTTCTTTGACTTTTAGAAAATGAAAATTTGAGTGTGTTTTGAAATGATCTTAGATATCAATTGTATCCGTTCAAGTAGTTGATACGATATGGTATGTACAAGTGATTTTGTAGTTTTAGTATTTAGCGTCTTGATTTATACATTCTTAAGTACATTGTATGTCATTAGTATATTCGATGGGCTACTCAGAATTTCGAGGCTTATTGATGCAGGACAAGGTCTAGATAAAAGACTAAAGGAGGAAGCAAAGCAGGATTAAACGGGAACATATCCTCTCAAGGAATTAGTAGAAACACACAAAAGCATAAAGCTTTATTTCAAATAATTCAACTTTGTATAACAATGGAGATTACATCAATTTATATAGAACACTATAATTATAATACAATTTAGTAAACCTAATAAGGAAACAAAATTCCTTACTAACATAATTAAAAGATCTAATAATGATTAGCTACTATAAATAATAGATTTAATAGAGAAAAAGGCTCCAACTTGATATTTACTATCATTAAAAGATCTACTAATTTGTTATCTGACCTATTATAACTTTAAGATCTAATTTAATTACAATAATTTATCCATTAATAATACTATATACTCCATCCATCCTCAAAAGGATGACTAAGGGTACAAATTTTTTGTCCCCAGATAGGATGGGAAAAACTATAAAGTGAAGGGTAAATATGTCATTTAGCGGAGTCCGTTAGTATAAAAAAAATAAAACTACTCATTCCTTTATATAATCTTGTGAGGCTACTAAGGATAAATTTGGAACTTTTTTATTCTCTTTGCTCTGCTTTTATTTTTCTTAATATGTGTGCAAATTGTACTTTAGTCATCCTTGTGGGGATGAAGGGAGTAATAATTTACTACTAATTTTTTAGTCTTCGTGTCCTTTTCTATTAATTGGGTAATTCTGTTGTTGTAGAAGGCGTCTGAAACATATAACTGCATATTGAATGATGTGAATTTGAAACTTAATTCTTCGACATATATGTTGAAGGTATTAAACTCCTTGTTCCAGGTCCATTTTCTGGAATATTAAGTAAAAGCCCAAAGGCATAGAACTACAGGGTCTGATAACGCTGATCAAGAGCGTTTGTTGGTCTTATTTGTGTTTCTGTAATCGATAACCAAACCGTGGACTCGCTCAAACACAACATATGATCAACTTCTTACTAGTAAGATACGGAAGTAAAGGCTAAAGTTTTGTCGGTTAAATAACTTGTAGAATTTTTTTTGGTAATTAAATAACTTGTAGGGTTATTCTTTATTGAGTTTGGTTTATTTTCCACAACATCTGGAATGAGTTACTTCATATGCATACAGAGAAAAAAAGAAGTGTTCTCATCCTTACAGAATCCAAAGAGAATAAAAAAACTAGACAAAAAAAATGGTAATTATTTTGCAACAGGATTCCCTTTTGCACGTGGCAGTTTATTTTAAATAGAGGACATAACCTCATAATGCCCTAAAGGACAAAAGCTGGTGACTTTGCCTCATTTTCCCGTAATTTTTGTTTTGTTCCTGGGGTCTTCCTTGTGGCTAGAACCTATGTAGTAGGACATAATTCTGTTGGAGAGACTGGGTTAAGATGATATAAACTTGTGTGCAGGTGATAGAAGAGGCACAACAGCTAGCCCTAATTTTTGAAACTGTTGGAGCTTTTAAGGTGAAGCGCAAGATTGGTAAAGGAAAACAAATTTTTGGAACGTGAGTTATATATAACAAAGTTCAGCAGTTACTTTTATCCTTTGCATATTAAGTCATCCTTTGCATATTAAGTCTGATATATTCTTATTCTGCCAGTGTTACGGCTCAAGATCTTGTTGACATAATCAAGGCAGAGCTACAGAGGTACCCTCTTGTCATCTAAGCTTGACACTGTGCGAGCCTTGTGGCTGAAATTTTGAATTACTCAAAAGTTTTAATTTATTATGGACTGTATGTAACTTGACTTCTTTTTGCATTTTGATGTTTAAAGTGATTATGAACATTAAGGGCATATACATGACGTTCAATTCATTTTTGATCTTATATTACTTAGTTTTGCAGATTTGGCAATCAATTTGATTACACAGTTGTGTAATCTCTTATCAAAAAATGAAAATGCAAGGCTGATGGCCTCTAGGCAAATTAAGTAAATGATAGGGATATCTTCGTTAGTTAAGAGGTTTCTAGAAATAGGAGTCGCATGGTTTATGAGTTAGTTGAGTGCATTTTAGCTATGGGTAGGATAGTAGTGTATGTTAGCTTTAGGCCTTGTTTAAGAATTTGTTTAAAGGAGAGTGACCATAGATTGTATGAGATATCTTGAACAGGAAATAGAAATGGCTTAGTCCATTCTATCTTTTTTCTCTAGCTTTGGCTACAACTCCTACATTTTCATTCCTAGATCCTCCATTAAATTGCTTTTCCTCATCATATTTTTCTGCATCAATTCATCACCATAATCACTGTTGTTCCACTGTGTTGCCACTCGATTTTATTGAATCATGAACTAACTTCTCTTGTTAGTTGAGAGCTGTTATTTTGGTTTGGAAATTGTCATGGACTAGGGCTAGTCCTGACAGAAAATAACAATTGGTGGAGTTCAAAATTTCATGTTTCACTTGAGTGAAGTACTTATAATTTCTGTAGTTTCATGGTAAAGAGTTACCAGAACGATGGTACAAATAGACATTAAAATTTCACTTTAGGAACATGGAAGCTTTTGGAGAAACTGTATAGGATTTGATGCCGTGCAACCTGCGTCAAACCTTTTAAACTGGTTCATTCTGCAACACAAGTATTTAAAAGTTATTGTGTCTGATCATATGCACCTGGAAGTTGAATTATAAACTTTTTCAAACTTCTAATCTTTTTCTCTGCTCTACATATATTGTCTATTAATCAAGTTGTTTGGTTCTTATGTAGTAGCTTTAATATAAATAACCATGTATTTTGAAAGTGAAGAAAGGTTAGAGCTTTGAGTCATATTTCTTTTTACCAGTTTGGATTCTTACTCAAAATATATCTTGCTTTTTATTATCGTTTGTAGGGATGTCGACAAAAGAGTTGTTTCTCTCCCGGAGATTCGAGAAACAGGAGAGTATGTTGCAGAGTTGAAGCTTCACCCTGAAGTGACTGCTCGAGTAAGGTTGACTGTATTTGGAAACTAAGGACATGCGTCTTCTGGAGCCTACTTGCTGGCTAAAACCATTAGGCTGCTCTCAGTGGTTAAGGTACATGATGTTTTGGTTATTTTATTCATTCTGAGAGGGGAAAACTGATTTCAGTTTCATTAGAACCTTAGTGGTGACTAGCTCCCAGAGGCCTGATAGTTAAAAGAGTATATATTTTAGAACAAAATTATTACCCAATATCCGGGCTGGTCTTTAAGGCATTTGGGTTAATTATAAGTTTGGCCCAAATTAAGTTGATTTTGGGTTTTGGTTATGTAAATAGCTACTATATATTAAGAACCAAGGTCAAGCCATTTTTCAGTTATTATTGGATGCGTAGCTTTTAGGACATTAAAGTTCCAAATGACGTCAAAATCATATATATATAGGGGAATGATATATAATTTGTATTTGCTATGGATCCTTGTAGAGATTACACCATTTATACTATTGAAAAAAAGAAGAAACGGTCTGGATTAAACATTGAAAATCAACGTCAATTACTAGACGGTAAAAAAAAACATACCATCCGCTACTATTCAGAATAAGAGTTTAACTTTATTAACCAGGGTTTAGAGTTTATTAACACGAGAGTTTATGGTTTATTAACAAGAGTTTAGGGTTTATTAACTTATTTTTTAATTCGGTTTATGGTTTATTAACCTAATTAATCTTTGATTAATAAATTTTAAACTCAGGTTAATAAACCCTAAATCTTAGTTAATAAACTTTAATTAATAAACCTTAAATTATGGTATAAATCATAAACACTAGTTAATAAAGCCAAACCTTTATTCTGATTAGCATCCGCAATTATTAGTAGCGGATGGTATCTGTTTTTTTACCGTCCGCTACTATCGATTTTTAGTTTCTAATCATGGCCGTTCCTTCTTGTTTTTAATGGTATAGATGGTGTACCCTATAAGATTTCGTAGCAAATACATGTTGTGGATCATTACCTATATATATATATATATATATATATATGAAGATAATGTGAAGAATAATACTTCCACTTTCTTGTAATATTGGACGGCCTCCCTCCCGCACTCAATATTTTTCTTTAGCTTGGTATGATTTTGTGCTTATACATGCCTTATTGTTTTTACCCTCCCCTACCTTTTTAAAATGCAGAATGGGGAGAGTGTTGAAGGAATATTGATGGACAAGCAACCTGCACAAAGTTGGCAAGTCTTTTGTTTTGATAATAAATGGTAGATTACCTTGATCCTCAGCCATTTGTGTTTTTATTGATGCCTCTTTTCACAGTAGACAATGTAAAATGAACTTGTACTACAATTTCTTGTGTGTTCAATCATCTATCAAAAGTAAATGACTTGTTTTGGTTAAGCAGCTGAATAATTATGAAATTGGTTGGTAATAGATGATGATGATGATGATGAGATGGTACTCGTGCATTGCTATACCTGATAGATAGTGCTTATATGTTGCCATTTTTAGATTAGGTGGTATGAGATGATAGGTTTATGGAGCTGCTAGTAGTTGTTAGTAGTAAAATAAAATAAAATGCTGCATAATAATAATATCTTAACCAACTTATTTCCTTGTTGAAATTAGAGAGCCTTGAAACCAACCAGATGTCGAGTTGGGAAGCACGCCAGGCCAGCTGATTAGAGTTGAGTTGTTCACATAATCCCCCCCCGCCACGCCCACCCCCACCCCCACGCCCAACCCCCAATCCCCAATTTGTAGTCAATGAAAAAAGTACTAGTCCTTAAAATTGTGGTTGTGCTCTTCTTTATTCTTGTTCCTCATTTACACCTCTTCTCTCTCTCTCTCTCTCTCTCTCTCAAGATAATAATAATATACCTGCTAATTCACGCAACATTTGATGGGAATTTAATTAAAGTTTGATTCCATAGTTAGTGAATGAGCTAAGTTAGCAGAACTTACATATATTTATATATATATATATATATATATATATATAATTATATTATTATTGTATTACGCCAAATTAATACTACTCCCTATGTTCCAAATTAATTGTTCAGTTTTGACCTTTTTTAATCAAATTCACTATTTTTTAAAACTATTTTGTGTACTATTTTTGCCAAAATATAGGTAAAGAGGTTATAATAAAAAAAATATATATACAATTTACTACTAATACTAATTTTTATAATGTTAAAAATATATTTATACATGCTTAATTATTATTTTTAAAAATAATCAATTTGACTAAAAAAAGTCAAAACTTAATAATTAATTTGAAATGGAGGGATTACTTGTTAGTTAGTTAGAAACTTTGGAGGCAAAGGATTGCTTGGTTTGGTGGTATATAACGAATCAGGTCAGGTGGACTGAAACCTTCAACTACGTATGGTGAACCATCAACCAAAAAAAGAAAAAAAGGACAGGTATATATATACATTTTAAGTTTACTCTTTATCTAACATACCTTGTTTATCCTCTTTAGCGACGGATCGAGCGACGGTTCGGTCCGTCGTTATATACAACCGTCGTCTTAGCTTTTAGCGACGGACAACATATAGACGACGGTTATATATATAGCGACGGATCAAACTGTCGTCCGGTCCGTCGCTAAAGAGAGGTAAGCAAGGTATGTTGAATAAATAGAAAGTTTTTGACAAAATATATATATATATATATATATTGGATTGTATTCAGGCAGGCATTTATACATACATAATAATACAATAAAGAGATAGATACAGGTGGATTACATATGGAGAAGGCAGTTACCAACTCATCCTTCCTATCCATTTATTCTTTGTCATTTAATGAAACTCAAGTCTATCTGTCTCTGTGTATATTTATTTATTTATATATATACAAGAGATGTCATCTATTTATTCGTCATTTTTTACGTTGTTAAGAAGAGTCGGTCAGTCAGTCTTAGAATGTGTTTGCATTACTTTTTCATATTTTAAATCAATAACTTGATTTCTCTACCGGTGTGTAACGCAAAAAAACAAGAAGAAGAACCTAATCCACGATTTTTGGTTGTGGTGCTGGTCTTGCCAAACAAACCCTTAGCTCTTTCTCTTTCTCTTTCTCTTGTTGAGTGTTACACATTCCTCCCCCACTTAAGAAAAAAAAATAATTTAAAGGGGAAAAATAAAATAAAGAAATAATAATAATAATAAAAAAGATGCCCCATATTTTGTCACTCACTTTTCGTGAATGAAAGAAAGGCAAGCATGAACACTAACCACTTACTTACTCAAACAAGTAGATCATCAAAATTAATGTCAACAAATATTTCAAAAAATTTATACAACTATATATATATATATCATGAATAAATGTCCAACTTATAACAATTAATGGAGTGTATAATATAATATAATATAATAAAAATGAATCCGGCCGTTTTTTTTTCTTAGTAATGGCAACCCACCAAGGGCGCCGGGGCGGAGAATACGAACGGAAACTTAGAATCCACGTGATCATCTTCCGGTGCCGGAAGATTAAGATCTACCTGTAGAACCTTTCTATTAGGCTTATTTTTCTGATCATCCTCAATAATATTACATCTATGATCGTTTGTTGGTGTTGGAGGAGTAGCAATTCTGTGTCTTCTCATGTGACCACCCAAGGCTTGACCCGATGCAAACTCCGACCCGCATATCGAGCACTCATGAACCTTACCCTTGTTGTTATTATTAGTCTGCAAACACTTGTTGTTGTTGTTGTTGTTGCCAAAAATAGAAACCTTGTTAAATTGCACATCCTCTGCATCTTCTTTATTTAATCTCGTATTCACGACTAATTTATTATTATTATTCTCTCCGGCGATACCTACTCTGGGCTTCTTGTGACTGGCTCTGTGTCCGCCCAGCGCTTGAAACGAAGGAAAATTCCGGTTACACGTCTTGCACTCGTACGCGTAACACCCCGCCTTCCCGCCGCTCTCCGTGTCCGTGGTTGTTTCGGTGAATTTTGGGCCAATAAGCTTCGGACAGCTGGCGCTTTTGGCCAAGAGAATTAGGCAATTGGCCATGTCTTCGTCTTCTTCCGTGCACGTGGAATTATTTTGACCGGAGCTGGCAGGGGAGGGAATTGAAAAATTACAAGCATCATTTCCGCCGCTGGTACAATTACCGGTGGAGGAGCTTGAGGTGACGGCGGTCAACGGCCGGGATCGCTTGGTACGCTTTCCTCGTATGATCTGACGCCTTTGATGTTTAGAAATATATTTGGATGAGGTTTCCATTTCTAAGCCAAGAACACTCATGGTTTGGTTTGGTTTGGTTGAGAGAGTAAAAGAGTGAAGTGTATGGAAAGTGACTAAGAAATGGGACACTGGGGTTGTTATATATAGTGAATCATAAAGCGTTGTTTGGAGGGAAGAAAAAAAACTCTACTCGGACATGATAATTGTACATGAATACTTTATAATTTTACATATTTGTATTTTGACTTTCAATATGAGGTAAAAATATAACAACAATGTTACTATCATATAAAAAATGGTCAGATAAAGCTCACATACATATTGTAGGCTATGCCTGATATATGGGGCCCCACAAATATACATGTGTGTGTATGTAAATATTATATAGCCCTTTTTTATGTGATAGTAGCATTATTTAAAATATAAATAAGTGATTTTATAAAACACTCATATCCAATCAATTATAATATACGCATAGAAGAGCTCGTCAAAAAAAATGACTTTAGTGTAGCATTATTTAGGTAAATAGATAAAAAAAATCTAAACAAAAATTGATGCTATAATTTATCAATATTTTTAATAAAAAGGTTGAAATAGTTTTTATCTAGTCACCTAACATTATTTATTCTACAATAAATGGGCTTTAATTGTGCCTCCCGTGTTGATTATATTGTTTAAAGAAAATAAATAATGTTACCTACACTTAATTTGTGTAAAAGGTAACTAAAGAATAATATCGATAAAATTGCTTAGTAAGGGTAGAAAAGAGATTAAATATATAAGGAAAGAAAGTTGGGGTGCCGTTTTTGTTAACGAAAATGGAAGTCACGAATAAGCACAAGAAATAAAGCTAGGACGGCACGTTACAGGCATGCTACTCCTCCTCCACTCCATCTCTTCTTAAGCTTAAAGGAAAGTAGTACATTTATTTATTTATTACTTATAGGGGGAGAGTGTGTTCGAGGCAAATTTACTTTTTTCTCCTCAACTATTATAATCTATCTGTTTCATAATAAGTTTTATTTGTCATTTTTTTTATTTTCTAAAAATAATTATCTTTTTTGCTGATTTTAATATAAAATAATATAACATTTTCAAGTTCGATATATTAATTAATTTCATGATTTTATCACTATTATTAAACAAACAAAGCATCATACTTAGGAATAATTGTGGTATAAAAATATATTATTTAAATTTATAAATTTCTAGCTAAGAAATTCTCTCCCTCATGAAAAGCAAAGCTGGTGAAATAAATGGGAGTAGTTAACATGAAGTGAATTTTACGGAAAGTTTACTTCGTGCCTAATACAGTATTGACACGCAGGCGGAGAGATCACTCTCCTGCCTATATGTCAGCATTGTATTGAATATGAAATGAATTTATCATAAAATTTACTTCATACCGACCGGATTCGAAATAAATAAATATTCTCTTACTCTAGCTAGGTAGGCGGGGGGGGGGGGGGGGGGGGGGGTTGGTTTAGGGATAGTAGAAGGAGTGTCAAGTGGGGTTTCTTTTGGTGGTGACTGGTGAGACGACAGTGTGTGTGTCCACTGTCCACCACACACACACACACACACACACACACACACACACACACACACATATATATATATATATATATATATATATATATAGGGTCAGTCTCTCCAGCGAACCATAAAGAGCGAACTAAAAACGAATTGGCTATAGCGACGGTTTTTTCCGTCGCTACAACATAAAAAGCCGGTTTTTTATGTTATAGCGATAAAAAAAACCGTCGCTATAGCCGGTTCGTCATTAGTTCGCTCCCTATGATTCGCTAGAGAGACGGATCCTATATATATAATGTATGTATGTATAGACTATAGGTGGAGGAGGTGCTCTTCATGGCCACTTTTGTGACAATTGTGACCATTCATGCCATGAACGGTTTGCCGAGTTGTCACCCTCTTAATTACTTGATTAGTACTACTACTTCATTTATGTGATTTTATTAATCTTATAATTATTTTTTAATCCATCATTTATTAATATGAGTAAACGGCTCTATATCCCTGCCAAATTTTTTTTATTATCAACAGTTCATTTATTATAAGGGGATTTTGAATTCTAGACATTTCTAGTGGACCAAATTTATGAAGTCATTATTATATTTTGTAATACTTATTCTGTTAAAAAATGATATTATATATCATTTCAGTTGTTGATTTTGTTAATGCAGTACTAATTATTATTTTATTATAGAATTACCAACTGATATTTATTATTCAAAACAGAATTAAAAACCCTAATAAAAGATATCATAAAAGTCTAATTAATTGTAAGTCTTATTTTTGGATATTGGGCGTATTACTTTTGAATTAATTAGGTTGTTTAGCAGTACCATAACTATTACAAATTAAGAACAAAAGTAACTGCCCTTGGTTGTGGTACCAAATTCTGCTAAGCTGTAATGTTACCCTAGTAGTACTGGACACTAGCTAGCAATAGTAATTCATAAGTCCTAAGCATGAACGCTACAAGTCCTAGCATGTACAGTGATTCAAAAAAAAACTTTTATTTTTTGTAATACCTCGGTCTCACATCAAAAGATATGATAAAAATTTACCTGTATTAGTTACTAGCAATAGTATCCTCAGTCATGACTTTTTGAATGAGTCTGTGGTGAACTAAAATCACCTAAGAAGATAGTATTAGGTCAGTGGTTTAAGGCGTTATTTGGATGGATTTGATCCGAGTTATTTCATATGTTATCAGAGTTAGGTTCTCGAAAGTTCAGGTTGGGTTATCCGATGTCGAATTTGATTTGATTTGGACTCGGATTGTTTCATTTTTAGTACTAAATTTATCCGTAAAAATAATATATAAATGTGTTGATGATTATTTGAAGTACAAATTAATACTATTATTTTGGTATGAAGGCATATATCTATATCTATACTATGAAGGGAGATGAGAGAAAATAACCGTTCTCTTGAGACTCTGTCATATATCTTCTATCACTTTGCCCCCCCTACAAATTTGGTTTTTATTACAATTTTATCCTTCTTAATTTTTACCCCATAATTTGATAAAATTCGTATTACAATTGTACACACAACGCGTGTACCACCAAGACTAGCAGGTATTAACTAATAAATAATGCGGAGACACTAAAAGAAACAACCAGGAAATAGGAAAGATTAGAGAATTCTTGCTTAGGTGAGTTACCAAATTCTTTCTATCCTAGTAGTTAGGAAGAAACAAATTTTGGAAAGTGAAGTGCATTCGGTGATGGTTGAAGAGCATATATACATATATATATATATATATATATATATAATTATATCAATTTCATGTAGGAATGAATATTTTTATTTAACAAAAGTCATATGGTTTATTCATATAGTAAATAATAATTAGCAATGACTTTTTGGTTTATTATAATTTAAAGATGAGGAGGGGAAAAAATGGAAATTGGAATAACAATACGAAAATAAAACCATAAATAATATTCAAGACTTTAATACCAATTTTTGGACTTTTTCTTCTAATTTCCAAATGCCAAAAATGAGTAATCACATGCATTTCCCAATGAACAAATGTTGGAATATTAAGGCACTATTAGAAAAAGTCATGGAATTGAATTAGCCGATTAAGCATAGAATATGCTTTTGAATTTAGAACCCTAGTGACATTGGTGGGTTTAGACTTTAGAATCTTCCCAAAAACCCCATTGTTTATACACACCAGTTGACATTCATGGCTAAATCTAGCTAGTTGTTTTGGCAAGGTTGTTGATAACTTAATTAAAAGTGATATTTGTGATCTCAGAGTAAATATATTTGTTGACGATGATATTTATTATTCTGACATTTCTCAATGCGTCAGTCAATCTCTAGCGCATCCAGTGCCCAACTCAACTGAAGATATTTATTCTGACAGCATATATATATAATCGGTATTATGAGATTATAATTGATCTTTGGCTAAAAGAAGTTATATTGTTGAATAAAGATATAGTGAGTTTTATTTACAAGCACTAGACTAGAGAACCGTTAAAATTGGATAGAATCCAATCCTAACATTATTCTATGGCGAACACGTGCAAGATTGAGGGCATGCCAACCACATACAATGGATGGAGTGGCGGATAAGAATATACTTTGTGCCAAGTTATTTGTCAAATGTTGTTAAAAAAAAACCCTTGGGAGTGTGATATTAACAGAGAAAAAGTATAGAGACATGGTAATTATTTTGCTTAAGAAAAATATATCCTTACCTTTTTGCCTATTATTTATTAACGCCCTATTCTATTCGGATTGAAAGACTAGTTAAGCAGAAATTTAAAAAATAAGTTTTATTTAAGTTAGTGATATATATATATATGTCCAAAAGTCAAGAGAGGAGGGGGTGCGAGGGAGATTATTCTTGGCGTAACAAATTAATTTGGTTGGTTGTGTAAATGAAGAAGCATGTAAGGTAGCGTAGGGTGGGGTGCGTGTATGGCCACCACCGTTACGCTCTGTTTGTTTGTATTTTATTTTGTTTTGGTGCTATTGCTATTTGCTAGGGCAAGTAAAGTAAAGTAAACTATATATATATATATATATATATATATATATATATATATATATATATATATATATATACCGACACACTTCTTCCTTTCTTTCTTCAAAATCCATTATCATCACTTTCTAACTAATTGTTTGTTACCTCATAAAACACTCTACATAGTGTGGTAGCAGCTGCACAAATTAAAGTGTAACAAACATTGAGAAACTAACTAAATTTTTTTAACAAACAATCCAAAAGACTGAAATATATTAAAACTGTAATCTGTTACAAAAGATAAAAGAATTATAATAAAGAACTGAAATATTTATTCTTTCAAATAAAATAACAGATAATCAAGAAAAATGACCAATGCGGAATATAAAGGAATCGAATCGATGGAGTAATAGAATATATTTGTACTTTGATTGTGTCATTAATATGGATCCGGTTATGGTGAAGTTGATTTTCAACTTCACCATAGTAAGTTATAATATTTTTCATTACATTAAAATTGTACTGGTAACACATTAATGAAAAATATTATAACTCACTATGGTGAAGTTGAAAATCAACTTCACCATAGTCAGATCCCATTAATATAAAGGAATCGAATCGATGGAGTAATAGAATACGTAAATCTGGATTGGACCGTTCTTCAACTAGGGTTACAAAAAAACAAGTTGTCAAGAGTCCTATCCAAATCTGAACAATTAATTAAGCTCTTGCTTAACTGGTAGTGTGAAAACTATAGGAATAGTATTGAGGTCTTATTCTCCAAGTCAATGTAATACTACTAATATGCAACTAATGCAATTTAATAAGGCTAAAAATGACATCCTCGTCGATTTTCAACTAACATCGAATTTTGAGTTTAATCACCTCTCTTTTTTATCCACATGAGTTATATACATAACTTGGTAGTACATAATTTACATATTCAAGTTGATCTAGTTATTATATTAAAAATTAAGTTAAAAAAATTCTAGTGGTACGAATGAAAGGAACATTGAAAAATATTAAAAACTTTTACATATGTATGGTTAAAAAATATAAACATTATATAAGTTAACCAATATTTTCTATTCTCATTTTAGCTCCACAGAAAAGAACATTGAGACTTTCATATGCGCCTCTTTTCTTGACCGTCACTAAAATAAATATATATTTAACGACATTACACATTATTTTAACAAGTATGTTTTTATTTTTGGAGTCCTCTTAACATGTGCTTGAACTATGTGCATATTCTCTTAATTTTTATATTTACACCAAGTTCAAGAGAATATACACACAATTTAAGAGAATTTTTTTTGAATGGTGTGCTTAACAAGGGCACATGTTAAGAAATTTCTTGTTTTTGTCAATAAATAATGCTGATACTATCACATAAAAAAAGGTTATATAATGTTCACATACACACACATACATATTTGTGAGTCCCACAAGTCAGACAGGACCTACAGTATACATGTGTGTGTATGTGAGCATTATGTGACGCTTTTTATGTGATAGTAGCATTGTTGCTTGTCAATATCACTCATCCTTCTATATATATATATATATGAAAATAATTCATAGAATACGTTAGCTATTAGGATTGTTTCAACTAACGCTCATCCAGCCGTCTAAAATTAGAGTTAATGGCTGAGATGAGGGGCCCAGCCGCTAGAGGGAGTAGCGGCCAGCAATAAATTTTAAATTCCTCTCTGCTGGCCGCTAGAGGGAGTAGCGGTCAGTCAAAACGTCATCGTTTTAAATTTGGCCCAGCCGCTAGAGGGAGTAGCGGTCAAATTCACCTTATATCCAATATAGATATAACAGCCCCCGAATTACGTTTTGACTGGCCGCTACTCCCTCTAGCGGTTGGACAGAATTTAAAATTCGGGGGCTGTAAGAAAATTTGGCCCAGCCGCTAGAGGGAGTAGCGGCCAAATTCACCTTATATCCAATATAGATCTAACAGCCCCCGAATTTTAAATTCCTCTCTGCTGGCCGCTAGAGGGAGTAGCGGCCAGTCAAACGACAACGTTTTGACTGGCCGCTACTCCCTTTAGCCGCCAGCAGAGAAAAATTTAAAATTTATTGCTGGTCGCTACTCCCTCTAACGACTGGACCCTCATCTAAGCCATTAACTCTAATTTTGAACGACTGAATGAGCGTTAGTTAAAACAGTCCTAATAGCTAACGTATTCTATGGATCATTTTCCATATATATATATATATGAAGAATTAATTAAGGTTAACCAACCAATAATATCTCTCATAATATATGTACCCCTCCCTCCCTTTCAATTCCTACGTCACTGGGTTGAGAAGCTTGAGAGCCACTCATAGGAAGCCTGTCGCAACTTGTAAGCAAGCACATTAAATACCAAATTAATTAGCAGTCTTTATTGAATATATACAGTATTTAATTGATTTTTAGTACGGAAAACAAATCTCTTTAAAATGGAAAAACCCTTAATTATTTGAGTCAACTATTCTGAGTTTCTCCCTAGTGCTACATCACCTGCTGGTTTTAATTTAGTAGATGTTTTCTGTAGGTTTAAATAAATTAAAAAATACTACCTTCGTTCTGCCAAATTATAATTACAACATGTATTAATAAATAAGATTATAAAATTAACCCACTATATCAAATAGAGGACTACAATATTACCAACTATAATTATCCGCATATAATTTATTATTTTTCTTTGAATAGCTATCTGTAAAGATGGTATATGAATCTTTTGGCTAGAATTAAAGCAAGAACAATAGATGGATTACCTAACTAGCTAGGTTCCAGTTAGTGCAGGTAATTAAGGTTAGTTAGCCATTTAATCAAATAATGGCCCGACCTACATTTATCTACATACAACATGTGGTGATACGTACATGCTACTACTTCATACAAGCACGTGATCAAGTTAGGAATAAATTAGGAAGAATGCCAAGCTAAACACATCAAAAGTGTTAAAAGTTTCTACACACACACACACACACACAGTCACCCCACACCATAAATTTGTAGTAAAAGTTATTCATGAACAAAATTTCATCCTCCCAATTACAAATATATGCTATGCAGTTGTTAAACTATACATACATATATGTCAACTATTAGAAAGGACAAGCAGAAAAACAAACAACTTGTTTAAAACATGGCAAGGGGATCAAAATTTTATAATATTTAATTATTTAGTGAAAGTACATATGAATTTTAGAGATTTAAAATTACTGACTTGTTTTTTACTAATAGATTCTCTGTTTATTTCAGGCAAGGCAAGAAACAAAGCATCCAAATATTTATAATCATCAAGCGTACATACTACATGCCCGAGGCAAATCTTCTTAAAAGAAACAAATGTATTATTTTCAATATTACAATAAAACGACTAACACTAGTTTCTCACAGTGCATGCTATATTGCCGGAATGAACATGGAACAGTCTTAGGTTGGAGTCAAACCCACCACACCTGCATTCAAAGATTCACAATAAATTTAGAGAGCAAATCTTCAAGGATAACATTACAAAAGAAATCAAAGGTTATACGTTAAGCCAAAGATGTTGCATCGATATGAAATTTGGTCCAAACTTGGCTCAAGTCAAAATTAGAATGCTGCTTAACATGATTTAGAAGTTGCAGCAGATATGTAGTAACAACTGAAGTCATACCAACACCACTTCATGTGGTGGCCGGTGGGCATCATAGAGCATTCCTAAATTTAGTGGGTAAAAAGCACCATAAATATATGTTTCTGTCCCCGCACATCGAAAAATCAAATTCAAGCCATTCACTGGATGTTGGACATGCAAACAGCCAAAATGCAAGATTTAAATGGAGGAAAGGATCTAATGCTGCCTCCAACATGGTGCTTTTTTAGGTTACATCTCATTACCAAAATTTGCTTCTGTGGCTGTATAAGCGTATTACATTAATCTAAGAGCGATTAAACTAACTCCGATCCTATTAGGAAAACTTCAAAATATCAAATATACAAAATAAAACTTGAATAAATATAAGCAATGATCCTAAAATTACGACAAACAAAACCTTGATAGCCAACATTATTACACGTATCCCACTAGGGACTGTCCTGAAATTATGATATTTCCATTCTTGAGTTTGTTCCACATAAATACGCTTCGTTGGATTTTATACGGTGTATGTATATGCAGCAAATCATCTCAATCTTCAAGCTTAACAAAAACAAAGTTAACAAGTTCTTTGAACAATAACAGAAGACTTGGTGATCAATCATGAACCTCAGAAAAATTGATGTGGTATTAAGGTATTATCATCTGTAGAAAACCGACAACAATCTGATCCCTGGTTTTATTTTAACTTTAGGAAAGTATAAATAAGAAACACATAGTTAGAAATTCCACATAATGGATAGAAAATGGTTTCTCCCTATATCAACATACGCATCCTTAGCTTTCATTCTTCTAGATACTATTAATGCTAAAATATTGGCTAAAAGCCTAAAATTTATCACCTCTCAATGTTCATTGGCATGAGAACTTCAAGATTTTAAATGACAAGATCAAAAATCCAATATTCTCTAAGAATAATTAATTTGACCCCATTTGCATAAGGAAAGCAAGTCAACCAATTATACCATAACACATTGCATCACAAGTAACAGGGCTATGGCCTAAATTTGTAAATTTCACAAGTATCGATATCAGGGATTCAATGTTTTTAAATTCTCAGATATAAGCAACAATATGTAAATCCTTTTGACATGTATATGCTCATCATGAAAAACTTGGTCTTGCACAAATTCCGTGAATTCTTGGAATCCATATATTCCTACATAGACTTTCTCTAGTTGAATTCTACCAATTCGGTAAGTCTATGATAATGCAGAGCATCAAAAAGAAAATCATAGTATCATATTTCAAAGCAAGCAAATACAATACAGAAAAATAAATCTGAAACAAACAATAACAGAAATTTAAAGTCTATGTATATTTCATACCACATGCCAGTCTCCCGCCTGCATTGCCAGTAGAAAGGCTAAGTTCATGACCACCTATAGATTAATAACCAAATGGAAGTGAGAACAAAATGGAGACATTACTACTTCCACTATGACTAATATCAATTCTCAGATTTGCATGAAAGAAACTCAACATAATAAACATGATCTTTTACCCTTTCCGAGATCATCCTCAAGTTCATGAACAACCAAGGCTCTTCCAATGACTGCATTAGGTCCAGTAAGTGGTATCTGCACATCCAGTTGAAGTAGAGTTAAGAGGACCCCAAATAAGAAAACTTAGAAAAGAGACATAGGAGTGTGCAAATACAAGGTTTTAACTTTTAAGCAGTACCTGTGTATCCACAATTGTTGCTTCTGCTACACCTGCATTGTATTAAACACAAAGGCATTGGTAGAAATAAATCAAATACTTTAATTCCAAGACAGACATGCAGAATTTGAACCAAAATTGCTTCTCAATATTAAAAATAAACCTCATAATATATATCTCAGTTTCAAATTATGGCACTTGGAGCACTATCAGGTTCGAATTTGGTCTTCTAAAATTAATTAATAATCTTGTTGTTTGCTTTTGAAGTTGGTGTTTCTGAATTATTTAAATTACAAACAGATGAAATTCTCAAATTTCAAAAAGATAATTACATTTTTAAATAAACTACAATGCTAAAGGAATCCAAATTGCCTACTAATTCCATACTCCGTCTGATTCCAAGACCAGTCTGACGAAAGAAAATTAACAGGGTTGAAAGTGCATTACCATCAGCATTAGCAATTATGTTTCCCAGGTCGCCCGCATGTCGGACTTCGTCTTCAGGAGCACCATGTGTCAATCCATTAGGATTAAAATGTGGTCCTGTAATAATGCAATGCAATTGAACCCAAAATCACAACATAACACCAGCCAACAATAAAATCTAATATAATAAATCACCAATCAAAACACAGCTAAAACCAAAACTTCAACCAATTAAATCTCAAAAGTAAAAACACAATCAAATCCAACCTGTTGAGATACACCCATTTGTGGTATCACCAAATTCGTGCTACACAACAACCAAAATAATTATAAAAATTTCAGAATCGCATACGATTTTAAGAAATATAACAACAATCAACAACTTCACAGCAAGTTTACTTACTAAATGAAACCCATGAGGTCCAGGAGTAAGTCCAGTAACTCGAACATTCACTGTTGTTGGACCTATAAAAGAAAACCCAAACAAGTTTCTCACATTATACTGAGAATATATAAATACATGTACATGAATTCTATTACCTATGTCCCAAAAAAAAGTCCCATTTACCAATTTTTGCTGTACCAGAAAATTAACAACTTAACATTAGCAAATTTTGCAATGAAACTTTTTTGTGGGACGGATGGAGTATATATATATATAAGTAATAAAAGAGTGGGAGATAGAGAGAGACCGTTGTCATCTTGGGCGAGGGTAACAACGCCTTCGACATTGGAGGTGCCCTTGAGGACGGCGACGGCTTTCTTGGTGGCAGCGACGACGGTGAGGGGTTTAGGGGCGGCGACGGGGGTAGCGGAGAAAGAAAGGGATTGGCGGGGGAGTTTGAGAGAGAGACCCTGAAAGGAAGAGTGAAGTAAAGTGGAAGGATTAGGGTTTGAAAGAGGGAATAGAAGAGGATGAGATGCGACGGCGGTGGCGAGGATAGTGTGTGCGGCCATAGCTACCAGAGCCGCTTGCATTTGAGTTCTGAGTTGAAGATAAATTGATAATGTAAATGTGAACTAGATGGTGTGTTTCTCTTTCTAGTTTCTAGCCCTTTTTTGTTTGGACATGGGTGATTATAAAAAAATGAAAAAAAGTAATTTCTAGAAAAGGCCTAACTATGAATTAATACATGAATTTTTAATGTTTTTTTTTATTTTAGGATTGTCTTTTTAATTTTTTAAATTAGAGGATTAAATTTTTATTTTGAGAAATGTTTTGTTAATTTTTTTAATTAAGGGATTAATCTTTTAATTTTTTCCATTTTGGATAATCGTCTTCTCAATTTTTTTCATTAGGAGATTAAATTTTAATTTTTATGATTACGTCTAATTGATAGCAGCGATACGTGACAAAAAAATACTTATGTATAATATTGAGTCTCATTTTAACATTTATTCAATTAATTTTTTTGTATCAAAAAAATTAAATATAAGACCATTATTAATTTTACTTTAAAAATAGTCATTAAATTTACCAACAAATTAAATTGAAGAAGTTAATAATTTTCCAAAAAGGTAAAATTATCATTAAATTAACTTAAAAAATTAATAATAATTGAGTTAATTGAATAAATGGTCATCAATTTTTTAACGTTGCACTATCAATTATACGTAGTCATAAAAAATAAAAATTTTAATCTCCTAATGGAAAAAATTAGGAAGACATCCCCAAAGTAGAAAAAATTAAAAGTTTAATCCCCTGATTGAAAAAATTGAAAAGACAATCCCCAAAGTGGAAAACATTAAAAGTTTTAGGTATTAATCTATATTTAGATCTCTAGAAAACAATTAGGAAAAATTTAGGGGGACTGGTTTCTACCGACCAACCCAGTTTTTTTTTGTATAATTCCTAACCAATTTATAATATTTATTGAAACTGTAATTTTTATAGAATTTCGTGATTTAGGTGTCATTTGTGTAAGACCCCAACTTTTATGAATAAGATTTAGTTTTCTTTATATATTATTTCGAAATAGTAAGGTGTTGATTTGATAAATATGAAAGTTATGGGTGAAATGTGCAAACATTTTTAAAATGAGCAAGTGGTTATAAAATATTCTTGTTGTCGGGGAATATTCGTTTGGTCGTGGAATATTCTTGTTGTCGGGGAATATTCGTACGACGGCGCAGCTATTTGTGGGCCCCCACAACGGAATAACTGTCGGATATAGAAAGCGACAGAAATAACTTTTTTACAAACTGACGGCGTGGTTGTTACCGTTAGTACTGTTGAAATACCCGGTGGTTAAAATACAGTGATACACGGTGTTGCATAGTAGCACACGGTATTGCATAGTAGCACACGGTATTGCACAGTATTTTGAATTATTGAGTCTTACGTGAGAAGCCATTACTCAATTATTGTTACATTAATTACTGTTCAATATTTTATATTATTGACTCAATAATTGCTACGTTGATATTTTATATTATTGACTCAATAATTGCTGCATTGATATTTTATTGACTCAATAATTGCCACGTTGCTATTTTTTTATGATTGATTCAATAATGGCTACAGTTGATATTTTGTAGTATTGATTCAATAATTGTCGTTGCACAGTATTTCACGTTATCAACTCAATAATTCATATTATTTGAATAATATTATTAGATAGCATTATTGACAATGTCTAAGGAAGTTCTGTCTAGGAAGGGTTATTTAATTACGCGCCAGTAAGGAGAAGTCCTTATCGGAAGGCCCCCTCTGTCCTGGGAACGACCTGGTTGTTAATATTGTAGTTCTATAATATTATTTAATAATTAATTATTGATTTATATGATAAGAAAATATTTATTTTGTGGATATTAAAGAAGGAATTGGCGCTGGTGAGTTTTTATCAATATTTTGGTGTGAGAAATCATCTGTTTTTGGATTTCGGATAATTTATGTTTGGAATTTGGAAAAACTTCCTTCTGCAAAGTTGTAGAGAATTAAATTTCCTATGGTAGGACATAGAATTTGTATTTTTCTGACAAATGGGCTATTTGTTATGAATTATTGAAGTTTCAGAAAATAAATATTATTTAATGGGTGGGACCCACTTTTGTTGAAAAAAAAACTCAAAATTTTGGAAGCCGCCAGGCGGCGGATTTTTTTTAAAATAATATTATTTTATTCATTTAGTCTCCTTTGGCATCCTAAGCTTTTCCTATAAATAGGGTGCTTAGGTTAGAATTGAAAATCACACCAGAATCAGAAGTTTTCTCTCTCTATAATATCGAGCGTATTTTTGTGAGTATTTCAATACTTTGAGTATTACTATTCAGTACAAGCTTTCGTCGGTATTATATCCGATATTCCAGTCAGAGATACTGTTCTTTTGAGGTAAGGGATGTTATTTTCTTTCGTAAATGATGTTATTCTTTTCAATATCATTATACAGAAATATTGTCATGGATTTTATGTTGAAATTCTTACTTTTTTCGTCGGGGTTACTATTCACGTATACGGCACTATTCACGTATACGGCACTATTCACGGAAAAATTAAATTTTCTTCTATTTGTCCAAATTGCTTGTTAAGGTTACTATATTTGATTGTATCCAAGTTTTGGGTTTTATTCTTGAATTTTGCTCCACAAAGTATTATTATGGATTATTCTTGAATTTGGATAAACTAAATGACGAATCCCTAATCTTTGTCTTTTATCTCACTGGATTCGTTCTTTAAAATATTTTTCATCATCCTCAGTCCTAAAAGGTGATGTAACTGAATATCTTTGGCCTGTAGAGCAAAGATGAATGATTACTTGATGAATATCTTTGGCCTGTAGAGCAAAGATGAATGATTACCTGATGAATATCTTTGGCCTGTAGTGCAAATATGACAGGTGTTGAGATGAATATGACCACTGATGATACAAATGAATATCTTTGGCCTGTAGTGCAAAGATGAATATTTGATTCGAGATGTATATTGATTGATGTTACAGGGATAAAATATTGATGATGGACTTTTAAATCATAGAAGATAGCAGACTTGATTCTCTGCTTAACTCTTCTAATGATTTGTTATTTCCGCTGCGAATATTGATCTAAAGTTGGTTGTCCATTATATTTTATCTTATTTGTTGAAGACTAACGATAATTTGTTTCCCATTATCTTAGTCATAATATTATTTACTGAGCTAGTTGAGCTCACCCTTTTCATCTGTTTTCCTCTTCAGGAAATGAGAATGTTGCGGGGACTAGTCGGGGGACAGAGTGATGGTCCGAGTTAGAGCAGTAGTAGTCCTCACTATTTCTGATAAATAGTGTGATAATAACTGTAATGAGGACTTAGTTTGAATCTTAATATTTTTTACATATTTGTATTGAGACTCACAGTTGTGTGGTCGTATTTTGCACGACCGTATGATATAAAGTTTGTATTTGAATTTTGTACCATGTATTTGGCGACTCAGAATGGGTTGGGTTGAATGGACCTATTCTGGGGGCGTCACAGTTGGTATCAGAGCTTAGGGATATGATCTCTGGCGGAGATCGGGGAATAGAACTAGGAGGGGAGAGACGAGTAAATCCTTCGCTAGTGTGTCCTACCTAAGCTTATGTGATATTTAATTGGTCAGTCGGAGCATAGGGTTAATATGTGATATGTTGACTTGTTTAATTAACCCTTGTTTTATGGCAGTATTTGAGAATGGCAGCTGAGAATGTTAACAACAAAGTGAATGAGACCGTGGAGACACCTTTAATCGTTAACTAGGAGAACGTGCAACAAGAAGGCAATGTTCATCCTGAAAATAACGCTGGTCAGACGATAAACGATGAGATGTTTAGAAGTTTTTTGCAGTTTATGCAAAATCAGACGAGGGAGACTCGTGTGCAACATACAGGTGGAGATAATAACAACACGCGAGCTGTCACTGCCAAGCAGTTCAAAGAATTGGGACCACCAGAGTTTCTGGGAAAGCCAGATCCGATCAAGGCGGAGATGTGGATTAAACAAATTACCAAGATATTTGATGTCTTGGGATGCACGGAGGAACAGAAAGTTCCATTCGCCACGTTTATGTTCCGTGGAGAGGCAGATTACTGGTGGGAATCCGTGAAGCGTACCCAGCCTGCCGCACTCCAGATGTCTTGGGAAGCTTTCCAGAAACTGTTCAATGACAGTACTTTCCTGAAAGTATTCGTCATATGAAGGAGGTAGAGTTTATTAGACTCGAGCAAAACAACATGACGGTATCCCAGTACGAGGCTAAGTTCGCGGAGCTGTCCAGGTTTGCACCTCATTTGGTGGAGAATGAAGAACGTATGACGCGGATGTCTCTAAGAGGTTTGAAACCCGAAATACGTCAATACCTCATTTCCCATAAATTTTCTTTATATTCGGATGTAGTAAACAGGGCCCAGTTATTAGAACGAGATAATGATTATGTTCAACCGAGGGACCACAACCAAGGTCGTACCGGTGGTAGCAGTCATCGGAGCAATGACAACCAGCGAGGAGGAAAGTATGACAGAAGCGGTAACCACTCCGGTGGTTATCGTGGCCATGATAGTAGAAGAAGCGAATCGGGAGGAGATTTCAAGAAGAGAAGGTACAACAATGAGAACGTGAAGACGTCGACATCAGCACCAGCATCAATTGTTTCGAGGGGAGGAGAACGACCACCGGTCGTATGCTTTAAATGCGGGAAAGAGGGACATATCAGCCCAAACTGCCCACAATAATTCAAAGGATGCTATAACTGTGGAAAGGAAGGACATATAGCTCGAGATTGTCCTGTTGCGAAACCAAGTTCAGCGGGGGTGGTGATTCCAAAGGCGGTTGCAGATAAGTCAAAGTCGGTGATTCCTGAAAGAGCGTTTGTCGTGACAGCCCAAAACGCGAGGAATCCACACGAGGTGATTACGGGTAAGCTGATCATAAACTCTTGCGAAGTTTATACCTTGTTAGATACTGGTGCTACCCATTCCTTTATTTCACCTGCTTGTGCTCAACGTTTGAACTTGACTTCTGATACATTAGACTTTGACTTATCTGTTGAAACTCCGTTAGGAGAAACCTTTGTTACATCTACAGTTTACAAATCTTGCTTGATTCAGATTGGTACCCTTACCTTATCTGTTGATCTTATATCTTTGAAAATACTTGCATTTGACGTGATTTTAGGAATTGACTGGTTAACCACTTACCGTGCCAAAATTGATTGTTTTCGTAAGGTTGTTAGTTTTCATATTCCTAATCAACCTGTTGTGCGAATCCAAATCACCAAACCACTAAAATCAGTCAATATCATTTCAAGTCATAAAGCTATTCGTTTATTGAAAAACGGATGTCAAGCTTTCTTAGCTCATGTCACTGATCTAAATCAGAATACATCAGATTTGAATGATATTTCCGTTGTTAATGAGTTTCCTGATGTATTTCCCGAAGAACTTCCCGGTCTACCCCCAGAACGTGAAGTTGAATTCTTTATTGACCTTGAGCCCGGTACAAAGCCCATTTCTAAAACTCCATCTCGAATGGCTCCTATTGAACTTCAGGAGTTAAAGGTCCAATTACAAGAGTTGTTAGATATCGGTTTTATTCGTCCTAGTACGTCTCCTTGGGGTGCTCCTGTTTTATTCGTAAAGCAGAAAGACGGGAGTATGCGACTTTGCATTGACTATCGGGAGTTGAACCATGTCATCATCAAGAATAGGTATCCGTTACCTCGTATTGATGACCTGTTCGACCAGTTGCAAGAAGCGCAATTCTTTTCAAAGATCGATCTTCGTTCTGGATATCATCAGTTGAAGATTAAAACTGAGAATATTCCAAAGACTGCTTTCAGAACACGGTACGGGCATTATGAGTTCTTAGTCATGTCTTTTGGATTGACTAATGCTCATGCTGCTTTCATGGATATGATGAACCGTGTATTTAAGGAGTATTTAGATCAATTCGTTGTTGTCTTTATTGATGACATTCTCATCTATTCTAAAAGCCGTGAAGATCATGAACACCATTTGAAGTTGGTACTTCAAAAGCTTCGTGAGAACAAGCTATATGCTAAGCTGAAGAAATGCGAGTTTTGGCTTGAGGAAGTAACATTCCTTGGGCACGTGGTATCGAAACGTGGAGTATCTGTGGACCCGGCGAAGATTGAAGCAATACAAAGCTGGGAGCAACCTAAATCGGTGACCGAAGTACGAAGCTTTCTGGGCTTAGCTGGTTATTATCGGAGGTTCGTAGAGGGATTTTCTCGAATCGCTACTCCATTAACTCAGTTGACTCGGAAAGATACAAAATTCGTTTGGAGCGAGGAATGCAAGAAGAGCTTCCAAGAGCTCAAGAGGAGACTTATTTCAGCACCTGTTCTGACAATACCATCTGGTTCGGATGGATTTGTTATTTACAGCGATGCTTCGGGCAAAGGGTTAGGATGTGTTCTCATGCAACATGGGAAAGTTATAGCCTATGCCTCGCGACAACTCAAAGAATATGAGAGGAATTATCCTACTCATGATCTAGAGTTGGCAGCAGTCGTTTTCGCGTTGAAGATCTGGAGACATTACTTGTACGGAGAGAAAGTGAAGATTTATACGGATCATAAGAGCCTTAAATATTTCTTCACTCAGAAGGAACTCAACATGCGGCAACGACGTTGGCTTGAACTGTTGAAAGATTACGATCATACTATCCAATACCATCCTGGAAAAGCGAACTTGGTAGCTGACGCATTGAGTAGAAGATCATATGTGGGAACGAGTGCGATGATGTCAAGTATACGCGTAGAACCAGCTTTGCTTGATAAAGTTAAAGCTGCTCAAGCTACGAATGCGGAACTGATGAAGATGAAGAAGAAGGTGCAAGAAGGTGCAATTCCAGAAGCAAGAATCGATGAAGAGGGAATACTTCGAGTCAACTCCAGACTTTGTGTTCCTAACGATTCCGACTTGAAGTATAGAATCATGATGGAGGCACACAACACACCGTTTGCGATCCATCCTGGGAGTACTAAAATGTATCGTGATCTTCGACATACATTTTGGTGGGGCAATATGAAGAGAGAGATTGCGGAGTTCATCTCGAGATGTTTAACCTGTCAACGTGTAAAGGCGGAGCATCAAGTGCCGAAGGGTCCATTGCAACCACTGGAGATTCCGAAATGGAAGTGGGAACACATTACGATGGATTTCGTTACGGGTCTTCCCAAGGTTTCTCAAGGCTTAGATGCGATTTGGGTTATTGTTGATAGATTAACCAAGTCTGCTCATTTCTTGCCGATACGAGAGACTTATTCCCTTGAACGTCTTGCTCATATGTACGTGAATGAGATTGTGAGATTGCATGGCATGCCAGTATCCATAGTTTCGGATCGTGATCCCAGATTTACTTCACGATTTTGGATCAGTTTGCAGAAAGCTATGGGCACGGACTTACGCTTCAGTTCGGCTTATCATCCTCAAACAGACGGACAATCATAAAGGACTATTCAAACTCTTAAGATCTATTGAGACTTTGCGTTCTAGACTTCAAAGGGAGTTGGGATAAGTACTTACCATTGGTGGAATTCTCCTACAACAACAGTTATCAGGCAAGTATAGGCGTAGCTCCATTCAAGGCATTGTATGGGAGAAAGTGTCGCTCTCCAGTATGTTGGAACGAGGTGGGTGAAACAACATTGTTGGGACCGGAGTTAGTACGTATGACTACGGAAAAGATCCAAATGATCCGACAACGTATATAAACGGCACATGATCGACAAAAGAGTTATGCGGATCTTCATCGAAAGGACGTGGAATTTAATGTTGGAGACCATGTGTTATTACGTATTGCTCCATGGAAAGGAGTTACAAGGTTTGGGAAGAGAGGAAAGCTTAACCCACGATTCATTGGTCCATTTGAGATTCTTGACCGAATAGGAAATGTGGCTTATAGACTCGCTTTACCTCCAAGCATGTCTCGTGTTCATAACGTGTTTCACATATCCGTGTTACGTAAATATGTGAAGGATCCAAACCGCATTATTGAGTTAGAACCAGACGAGATAGCCGAAGATTTAACGTACGAGGAGGTACCTGTCAAAATCTTGGATAGGAAGGAGCATGTCTTACGCTCGAAAATTATACCTCAAGTTAAAGTTTTGTGGAGAAACCAGGCTATTGAGAAAATGACCTGGGAGTTGGAATCGGAAATGAAAGCGAGGTATCCTCACCTTTTCGACATACCAGGTACGTACGTCAATTTCGAGGACGAAATTTCATAAGGAGGGGAGGTTGTAAGACCCCAACTTTTATGAATAAGATTTAGTTTTCTTTATATATTATTTCAAAATAGTAAGGTGTTGATTTGATAAATATGAAAGTTATGGGTGAAATGTGCAAACATTTTTAAAATGAGCAAGTGGTTATAAAATATTCTTGTTGTCGGGGAATATTCGTTTGGTCGTGGAATATTCTTGTTGTCGGAGAATATTCGTACGACGGCGCAGCTATTTGTGGGCCCCCACAACGGAATAACTATCGGATATAGAAAGCGACAGAAATAACTTTTTTACAAAATGACGGCGTGGTTGTTACCGTTAGTACTGTTGAAATACCCGGTGGTTAAAATACAGTGATACACGGTGTTGCATAGTAGCACACGGTATTGCACAGTATTTTGAATTATTGAGTCTTACGTGAGAAGCCATTACTCAATTATTGTTACATTAATTACTGTTCAATATTTTATATTATTGACTCAATAATTGCTACGTTGATATTTTATATTATTCACTCAATAATTGCTGCATTGATATTTTATTGACTCAATAATTGCCACGTTGCTATTTTTTTATGATTGATTCAATAATGGCTACAGTTGATATTTTGTAGTATTGATTCAATAATTGTCGTTGCACAGTATTTCACGTTATCAACTCAATAATTCATATTATTTGAATAATATTATTAGATAGCATTATTGACAATGTCTAAGGAAGTTCTGTCTAGGAGGGGTTATTTAATTACGCGCCAGTAAGGAGAAGTCCTTATCGGAAGGCCCCCTCTGTCCTGGGAACGACCTGGTTGTTAATATTGTAGTTCTATAATATTATTTAATAATTAATTATTTATTTATATGATAAGAAAATATTTATTTTGTGGATATTAAAGAAGGAATTGGCGCTGGTGAGTTTTTATCAATATTTTGGTGTGAGAAATCATCTGTTTTTGGATTTCGGATAATTTATGTTTGGAATTTGGAAAAACTTCCTTCTGCAAAGTTGTAGAGAATTAAATTTCCTATGAAAGGACATAGAATTTGTATTTTTCTGACAAAGGGGCTATTTGTTATGAATTATTGAAATTTCAAAAAATAAATATTATTTAATGGGTGGGACCCACTTTTGTTGGGAAAAAAAAACTCAGAATTTTGGAAGCCGCCACGCGGCGGATTTTTTTTTTAAATAATATTATTTTATTCATTTAGTCTCCTTTGACATCCTAAGCTTTTCCTATAAATAGGGTGCTTAGGTTAGAATTGAAAATCACACCAGAATCAGAAGTTCTCTCTCTCTATAATATCGAGCGTATTTTTGTGAGTATTTCAATACTTTGAGTATTACTATTCAGTACAAGCTTTCGTCGGTATTATATCCGATATTCCAGTCAGAGATACTGTTCTTTTGAGGTAAGGGATGTTATTTTCTTTCGTAAATGATGTTATTCTTTTCAATATCATTATACAGAAATATTGTCATGGATTTTATGTTGAAATTCTTACTTTTTCCGTCGGAGTTACTATTCACGTATACGGTACTATTCACGTATACGGCACTATTCACGGAAAAATTAAATTTTCTTCTATTTGTCCAAATTGCTTGTTAAGGTTACTATCTTTGATTGTATCCAAGTTTTGGGCTTTATTCTTGAATTTTGCTCCACAAAGTATTATTATGGATTATTCTTGAATTTGGATAAACTAAATGACGAATCCCTAATCTTTGTCTTTTATCTCACTGGATTCGTTCTTTAAAATATTTTTCATCATCCTCAGTCCTAAAAGGTGATGTAACTGAATATCTTTGGCCTGTAGAGCAAAGATGAATGATTACTTGATGAATATCTTTGGCCTGTAGAGCAAAGATGAATGATTACCTGATGAATATCTTTGGCCTGTAGTGCAAAGATGACAGGTGTTGAGATGAATATGACCACTGATGATACAAATGAATATCTTTGGCCTGTAGTGCAAAGATGAATATTTGATTCGAGATGTATATTGATTGATGTTACATGGATAAAATATTGATGATGGACTTTTAAATCATAGAAGATAGTAGACTTGATTCTCTGCTTAACTCTTCTAATGATTTGTTATTTCCGCTGCGAATATTGATCTAAAGTTGGTTGTCCATTATATTTTATCTTATTCGTTGAAGACTAACGATAATTTGTTTCCCATTATCTTAGTCATAATATTATTTACTGAGCTAGTTGAGCTCACCCTTTTCATCTGTTGTCATCTTCAGGAAATGAGAATGTTGCGGGGACTAGTCGGGGGACAGAGTGATGGTCCGAGTTAGAGCAGTAGTAGTCCTCACTATTTCTGATAAATAGTGTGATAATAACTGTAATGAGGACTTAGTTTGAATCTTAATATTTTCTACATATTTGTATTGAGACTCACAGTTGTGTGGTCGTATTTTGCACGACCGTATGATATAAAGTTTGTATTTGAATTCTGTACCATGTATTTGGTGACTCAGAATGGGTTGGGTTGAATGGACCTATTCTGGGGGCGTCACAATTTGGTTACATATAAAAAACAGGGTTGAACAGTATGTGCAATCTTGTTTTTTATATATATTCAAATGACACCTTAATCAGTAAATTTTATAAAAATTTTAATTTCAATAAATATTATAAATTATTTAAAAATTATAAAAAAAAAATTTAAAAATGGACAGATCGGTAGAAACCGGCCCCCCAAAAAAGATTGAAACAATTATTATCCATTTGGTAGCAGGTGATTCTTTTTTTTTCCCCCTTTTTTTTCCAATAGAATTTCTATATATATATATATATAAAATACAAAGTTATATCTATATAAATATGAAACTGATATTTTTACATGTATTTTTTATATTTTTATATAGGCTTATCTCAAATGAGAAAAAAATAAATTTCACTTTCATGTGAGAGCGGATCATATGAAGAAAAAAAAAATTCATGTGAAAATAATGTACCCCTATAAATAAAGCGCTTATTGCAAATAATACTTTACTTACCTATTTTGTCCTTAAAATTTAGTTATATTATTATCTTATCTTTCTAATTTAAAACTTTTATGCCTTATTATTTAATTCTCCAAAATTTATAAAAACTTTATTTCATCCTCATATTAATTACACATGTAACGTGTTTGCGATTAGATGCTAGTATTAATAACATGGAGATGAAAATAAGAGCCTAAATCTTGCTATTAGTTTATTATTTTAATTTTAAGATTCAACTTTTGTCCTTTTACTTACTCTCTTACAAAGTATAACTTTATATTTTTGAAATTCTTTTAATTTTGTTAAAAAATCATTATTTCTAAAAACAACACCTTACTTTCTCTCTCTAGAATTATTTTTCTTAAATTAATAAGTTTAAGTACATTATGAGTTTCGCTCTCTAAAAACTTCACATACTTGTTATCTCTTTTGCTACCCAATTTTATTATATATAGAGAGAACAAAATAATAAAATATATTTGTATGAACTCAAAATTACCTTTATTATAAACACATCAAAACAAAAATTACACATTCCAATAATTTTTTTTGCTCATTTTATTATTTGTAATTCATGACCAAAAAGTAGTGATAAACCTAAAAATAACCTCCCAAATACCCAATAACACCTCGCTGCTTGTTCACTTTTATTAGGGAGCACAATATATATTTTAGTTTGATTATATATTAATAGAATAACTCTTAATGCATCTTAACAACTTACATTTTTATATTAAGAGTTCTTCTTAATAGTTTAGAGTTTTATTTGTATATTAATTATTCAAAAAGCCTCTTAATACAAATATTACAAATATGTGAATTGTTAAATTTCATTAAGAACTAAATTGTTAAGATGCAATCAAACACCAAATCTCTTGCCTAGGGTGTAGTGTGTATGCTAGACATTTTCCCTTCTTACCCCCGTAGTTTAGACTTCTTCACGTTTATTTGAAGGGCATCATAGGGATTTATCCCTCAAAATAGTGAACTAGTCATTTTGTCACTATTTTAACCTATGAACAAGGTATTTTTTGATAAAATTAAGTAATTAAGATCTAAATGGTATATATATCTTAATAAATTAAATTATTTGAGTGAAATATTATCTGAACTTAAGAAACTGTTTGGTAGCTAAAAAATATAAAATATTTAAATTTAAAAATATCTCAAATTAACTTTTCAAAAATAAATAACTATCTTCAAATTTAGAATGGAGGGAATACAATATTTATAGAAGCTCCATAAATTTAAAATATTCATTAAGTGACAACTCTTAATAATTTGAAAGTATATATTTCTTTTATCGTTTAAGAGACGATAAAAGACAAATAAAATTTTACCAAACAACTCTACCCTTTTATCAAATCACATATGTAGTTGTTAAGAGGTAACCAAACATCAACTAAGTTCTCTAACATGTATATTAGCACTAATGGACTCTCATAAGCGTTTGATTGTATATTGATACATTTAAACAGTTCATCTCTTAATGCATATAACAATCTACATTTTTATATTAAGAATTCATCTGAATAGTTAAGAAAAAAAATATGAGTATAAACTATTTAAAGGTTCTTTTAATACAAAAATTCGAGATGTTAAAGATGTATTAAAAGGTGGACCGTTAAGATACAAGAACAATAACTGTCTTGACCTGCTCTTAGGTGTTGTTTGTTTATATCTGATTGTCTCTTAATGGACTGCCTCTTATTCGCTAAGAGGCATGATGTTGTTTGTTTTTTTTTTTTACCTCTGAATGCCTCTTAATAGGTAAGACAGAAAATGAAATCTTAATAATTAAGAGGTACCTCTTAATGAAATTTTTTTGATAAATTTTTTTTATATAAATATATTCAACAATATTATTCACTCATTTTTATTAAATTGAATATTTAAAATTATTAAATAAAATTTTACCCTTTAAAATTGTAAAATAGTGTCATTAAGAGACAACTTACTTTTTAATTATCAAACAGTTTTTTAGATTCAGACCTCATAACCATTCAAATGATCTAATTTATTAAAACATCATAATTATTCAGATCTTAATTATCAGGTTTATCAAACACAACCTTACTCTTATTAAGCTCATCTGCTTTAGCTCAATGAATCCCCAACTCATTCGTCTTATCTTGGTCTAGTCGCATTGGCCTACAGTTCAAATGCTGGCTCTACCAAGATCAACCTAGCTCCACAGCTAATTTTTCTCAAGCCATCACGACCCTTAATTTAGTTTGTTTCTTCTTTGAAAATCGAATCGAACTAGAAAACATATTGAAGTTTTCTCAATACATTTTTCATTCCTTCAACACCCTCCTACTCGCAACAAATATCACTGCATACGGCCGTCTTCGATGTTTCAACACCCACCCTAGTCACAACAAATATCATCTTTCAAGCTTTCACACAGGGCAGGGCAGGAGGACGGACACTGGTCTCTGCTATACCTTGTCCAAACCCACAAGTAACCTTTCTCTCTCCAAAAGAAAATATCTCCAATCTTCCATGGATTCACTGCAACCCAAATAACTACACTCACAAAACCCTTCTATGGACCTACCCAAATCCAATCCTTCTCCGAAACGGGTCCTAATTCGTCCCCCACCACAACGCACTCTTTCTCCTCCTTCCTCGGTCTCTCTTTCTCCTCCAATTTCGACTGTAGACCAATCTCTTCAACCATTACCTCCTCCGCCTTCAAACCCCTCGACGGTAGCGCTAAACGGTGTCGTTGTGGTCGGGCTCATTGGGAGGCGAAACGGCGACGTGGGTCAGCTAATTAATCGGATTATCGACTCCAATGTGTTTGGTTCAGGGAATTTTGATAGGACATTTTGTTTTGAGAAAGCGGAGATTAGTGAGGAGCTTAAGGATTGGTTGAAGTGTAGAAAGATTAGCTATTATCATGAAGAGGAAAAGGGGATTTTGTATTTACAGTTTTCTTCCATGAGATGTCCGGTGACGGAAGGGCTTTCCGAGGTTCAATTGGGTTTTGATTCGGTGATGGAAGAGCACGAATTTGGGAATCTTCAAGGAATGCTTTTTATGTTCTCTGTGAGTTTTTTTTGAATGATTGGTTTTATTAATTTATTTGTCGTTTTTATTTTCACTTATAATTTGTTTTTAGTTTTAACTATTCATTTGAAGATACACTGGGTAATGTGTGCTGCAATAGGACAGAGTTGAGCTATGCATCATTGATTATAAGCCTTCTTTTTTCTAGAAAGGAGGCAAGTAAGCAAAAAACATATACTTCTTCAGAAAGTATATTTACTTAATTGAAATACTTATACCATGTACCTGTGTTGTCCAGCTTTGTACATATACTTGTGAAACATGGTTTAAGACTCTTTGTTCATCATTTAGAATAAGTTTTACAAGTTTTAAATAGGACTGAGGAATTAAGATCTATTTGAAGCTAGACATGATGTACTAATCCATCAGTCCTGCATATGCTTGATGAATGGGATATTGAGTAGATGTTTTGTGTTCTAAGTAGCATTTGAAGCTCAATTCTAAGTTATATCACCCAGAATGTTGATTAGGACGGTCACAACATAAATAGAAAAAGAAAACAAGCTGGCTCGTATCAATCCCGTACTCCCTAAAATAATGGAAAAAAAGAGATACGCATTCGGTTAATCACTAGAAGTGTCCATTATGGATTTTAGGTTTCTTGCAAAATGATGTTTAAAGAGTAAGCATCATTCGTGATGATTACTTCTCGTACTTATGACCCAACTGCTTACTTGAGCTGGCTGCTACCTTAAAATGCTAGATAATACAAAGGAATACGTAAGCTTCTATTGGATGTCAAATCATGCCTTGCTTTTTATCAACTAAAGCATATAATGAACTAATGAAGGTATCCATCAAATATTAAGTGTAAGGTCATATATGTTACTGCAAAGTAAATCTCTCGATAGGTGCTTGTCCATGTATGATGCAAGGTAGAAT
The DNA here is from genome assembly GCA_020205555.1 of Panax stipuleanatus. Classification (NCBI taxonomy): domain Eukaryota; kingdom Viridiplantae; phylum Streptophyta; class Magnoliopsida; order Apiales; family Araliaceae; genus Panax; species Panax stipuleanatus. The sequence continues at coordinate 160,808,129 of CM035115.1, read as the reverse complement.
CACTTTACTGATTATTTTTCCACCTGTTTAATCTTTGATTTATTTAATAGCATCTAGTTTGCTATAGTCAAGTGTTTTAATCAAGAAAGTGCGATAACTAGCAACAACCAGAAACGCCAAACTGAAGAATCTTGTTCATTTGAATTCAATCGCACTTGTTAGTTTTTGCAGTTTTAAATACCGAGGTTATAGTTTTATTTTTATTAATTTCTATTGACCGAGTTACATCTAGCATTGCAGGTTTGTCATGTAATCATATTTATCCATGAAGGGTCACATTTTGATATTCAGATTTTAAAAAAGTTTCGAGTTCTGCAAGCTGCCAAGCATGCAATGGCACCATTTGTCAGATCAAGAACTACACCACCGTTGCCATCTAGGTCACACTCTTCATCTTCTTCACGAGCCTCTGCTTCTGGTGTATCTTCTAATCGTTCTCCCAGCAAATCCGGTGGAATCTTGAGTCGTAATTGTTCTTCAATTTCATTAATGTCGGGTTTAGGTTCATACACCTCCTTGTTTCCTGGGCAGTGTACTCCAGTCACACTATTTGTTTTTCTTGATGATTTCTCTGATGTTAATCCTGGTTCTAATGCGGAAGAGTCTGCAGACACCTCATCGAATCAGTCGTCAAGTTTGATTAGTTCTGCCAGGCCAAGTTTGCCAATGAAAGGACCTGGTTCTGTTGTTGTGTTGTCACGCCCTGTGAGTAAATCTGAAGGCGGAATCAGGAAAAAACTGCAGTCATCCCTTGAGGCACAGATTCGGTTTTCAATTAAGAAATGTCGGACACTGACAGGAATTGAAACCGGACATGCTGGGCCGAGAAGTGGTGGTATTTCAAGCTCAGCACCTTTGTTTTCACTAGATGCATCCAAAGCTGTTGCACTTGTCGATAGATCATCTAATCAAAGAGGCAAATCACTTGAGTTTGCCACTGACCTTGTTGAAAATATTCTGAATGGAACGCGATCCTCAGATTATCTTTTGCTTGAGAGTCATAACCAGAGTTCAAACAAAGAGGATATCCTGTCCGTGAAAGAGTTCATATACAGGCAGTCTGATATCTTAAGGGGGAGAGGGGGTGTGGTCGCTAACACGAACAGCGGATCAGCTGTTGGTATGGTAGCTGTTGCTGCAGCTGCTGCCGCCGCCTCTGCTGCTTCTGGAAAGACATTTACTCATCCTGAGCTTCCAAGTCTTGAAACCTGGTTGTCTTCTAGCCAGCTTATTCTACATGGAATTCTTTCTGCAAAACGTGGTTCTATTGATGAACCAGAAATCAGCAAAAGTAAACCACGGCAACGGAATGCTTTTCCACCGTTTGTGGAAGCCAATTCTTCAAAAATTACAGATCCTCTAGAAATTGCAGTCTCTTGTTTGGAGAGTGGTAGAGGGTTGAACAGTAAATTTTCTACTTTGTGGTGTCAAAGGGCCCTTCCAGTTGCCAAGGACATTTATTTAAATGACTTGCCTGCTTGTTACACAACTTCACTGCACGAAGCGCACATAGAGAAGGCTTTGTGTGCTTTTAGCTCAATGGTCAAGGGACCTGCCGTGAAACTTTTCTTGAAAAAACTGGAGGATGAATGCACATCCATCTGGAGTTCTGGAAGGCAACTATGCGATGCAGTTAGTTTGACTGGAAAACCGTGCATGCACCAGAGGCATGATGTGGAAACGAGGGATTTACCTTCAAAAGATGAGATCAAGCCACATTCCAGTGGATTTGTTTTCCTTCATGCCTGTGCATGTGGCCGTTCAAGGCGCTTACGTTCGGATCCTTTTGATTTTGAAACTGCTAACATTACATCCAGTTGTTACCCAGAATGTGACAAGCTCCTTCCTGCGCTCCAGCTGCCACAAGGAAGTTATTCTGGACCCATTCAACCATCGTCATGGAGTTTGATTCGAGTTGGTGGTGCAAGGTACTACGAGCCTTCTAAAGGTTTACTACAGAGTGGCTTCTGTGCCACTCAGAAGTTTCTTTTAAAGTGGAAAGTATTTCTTGAGAAAAGAAAAGATCCAATTGATTCACCAAGTGTTGTGCAGCAAATCACTTTTCATAGGTTAATTAGCGATTCCAATACTGAATCTGCTACAGATTCAGACAGAAAAAGAACTGGTTCTGCTCAGTTGTGCCAGGGCGAAATGCCTAACGAAGTAGAATTTCATGGAAATTCGCCCTCAGAAAACATCAAGTCTGATAATAAGAAGACCAGTTTTGGGAAAGGGGTTCCCAGTTTTACAATGAGAAAACCTTTTTCTGAGGTTGTAGCTGGATCAGCAGCTGCTGATTCAGGATTCCCACCACTTCAATCAAAAAAACAAACTTCACTAGCTTTAGAGAAGGGTATTAAGCAAAATAGTACAGTAGGTAGGAAAGGAGAGCATGTTCATGAAAGCAATGATTATCAAGGATCTAAAAAAATTGAAGATGCCTCTGCTGCTACTGAAATCGTGATCAGGAATGGCAGTAGAGATGGCAATCCGTCCTTACATATAGGTAGCAATGTAGTTCCAGTGAGCACCAGTAATAGTGAAAAGATCGAATTAAGCTCTTCTTTAAAGCATGCTGTAGTGTATGTTGGATTTGAGCACGAGTGCCCTCATGGGCACAGGTTCATATTGACTCCAGAGCATCTCAGGGAACTTGGTTCCCCTTGTGCAGTGAATGAAGAATCCCATCTCCATTATTCTTCTGCAGAGAAGTTGGGCAATAAAGTGGCAGAACCTTTTAAATTGGTTAAGAATGGTGGCCATGGTAAAATTCCTCGCCATGCAAATGGGATGATTACTACTGCTAGTAAGGATCGAAATACCGGGAAGTTGAAAGAGATAATGACTAATGGTAACCAACATCTAGATGGGCCGATGCAATTCTCCCTCTCATCCAAAGGACACAACAGCATGTCAACACTAGGTGATTCTATGAAAGATGTTGAAGCTAGCCTTCAGTCTATTAGTCTTGAAGATGGTGGATCCGCTTTCTCCTTATTAAATAGAAGCTTACCAGTTTACATGAATTGCCCACACTGCCGAACCTCTAAGAACAAGAAGGATCCACCAAATGTTCAATTTGCTGGCACAATATCTCAGCTTCAGAGAATCTTTCTGGTAGGCGCACTTGCACATAATCCTTTTCTTAATTGTGTTTTGACTCTCTCTCTTCAGCTTATTTGCGTGTAGCCTGTCATTGCAATTCAACTTCTAAGTTTCCTATTAATTTTTCACTTAAATTTAAACACGATCTCTGACACTTCTATGCTTGTTGAAAGTTGTATACTAGCTTGATAATTTTCTTCTATAATAATGTCATTGACCATCAATGTAAAAATGAATCTGGGTTTTCTAGTAAGAGAGATCAGCGGCATAAAATGTTTTTCTGCCAAAAAGATCCATGTCGGTTCAAATTGTGAAAAGCAACATAAGTAAATTTATCGGGAGACACCAATATCTTTAATGTGCTAAGAATAAATCTTATATTTAATTACATTCTATTAGTAATTTATCGGGAGACACCAATAACTTTAATGTGATAAGTAGATTTTGGCACCTTGATCTGAGGTACAATAGTTATTTATCTGTTTGTGATTGGGTATTATATGGAGTTTGAATGACTCAGGCTGTGGTCTGGCATTGATGACTCAGATTTTAATGGATCAATTCACTTTGGCACTCAAATTTTACATACATCAAAGAGGATAGTTTAATTCTATTTAACAGTCGAACAACCTTCTTTTAGTGTCTTATATTTGGTGTAAATGGTTTAACATTGGTTGGGGATGCTCATGCTCTCATTATTTGAGTTGATAGTCTTTTATGGCCTATACGTATTTGTGAATTATTTATACTTTATAAATCACTAGTTCTTTGGAGTTGAAGTATTGTATTCTTGTGCAGGTCACACCTGCCTTTCCGGTCATTTTAGCAGCATGCCCGATTATTCAATTCGAGGTATGTCTCAATTGATTAATCTGACGTCCGAATAAGTATTGCATTTGCGACACTAAACATAACATCCCTTCTGTTCCTTGTTATAGAACTTGAGTGGTTCTTTGTTTTTCCTTAAAGATTCCAGTGTTCTACTAAACTAGATAATATGCTTTGCATATGGATGAAAGTCTAGCCTTGAAGTACTTGAGAGCTCTGAGACAACATTTACAATAATTTCATATTAGCTTTTATAACATTTCATAATTGTGAAAATTCTTTATTTTGTCATTGAATAGCTAAATCAACTGAATGGTTGTTAAAACAATTATAAATTAAATACCCCAAAACTCAATATATAATGAGAATGAAAAATGTACTAGATGGTCAAAAAATTAGATCAACAAAATATTACTGGGCTTGACTAAATCTTTTGATGATCAAAGAATTATATTATAGGAGCCAAAGCGAGCGGAGACTGTGCAACATCAAGTGACGTGATTAACCTAAAATGCAGTTCCTCCATAAACTTAGTCACCTCTATAACCAATATTTTTTTAATAAAATAAGAACCTGTGTAACCGATATTGAATTTAAAGATTTAGGAGCTTACTCTTAAACCCGGAACCAACCATAAGGGTATGGATATAACTTAACATTGTATATAACTGCCAAGTAGAAGAAGTGTCAAATACTTGAAAGTATGGTCTTGAGATCTGGCTCTTATTCCGGATGCAACAACGAAGCTGGTTTCTAAGTTTCACTCTGGGAAAGTGGGAATACAGCCACTGACCAAGATCAAAGTAATTTACAGTATGTTTCGGCATAATGGAGAACATTCCCAAGAGAGTAAGAGAGTAGTATGAAAGTGAGATATCTAACATATGGATGCTACAAGCAAAGATGGCCATGGTTGTAGCACACTCTGCTCCTTACACAACAAGAAATCCTCTGCATTTTACCCTTCTAAACCAAGTTTTCAATGGCTAGAATGGTCTTCTAGTGTTGCCTTGTAATTGTAAACAAATGAAGACAATTTCACCCACCTATAATTTCAAGAAAAAGAAGTGGTGCCTCCTCAGTCGTCACAACAAGTTACCATATTCAACATAAAATTCTTTCTACCCTCACAAATAGAGTCATCATATAGAACCTCAAAGAAACCTCTTAGTTCTTCATATTTTTATACAACGTTATTTCTGTTCAAATTATCCTAACACCAGAAAAAGCTACTTGGAAGTAATTGATAACAAAACACACAGAACACTGCACGGGACAATTTTCTTGCTGAAAGATATGTTGAGCAACATGAATAAAAAGAATTTCAAATTTCTCTCCTATCTATACTTAATTCTCTTAGGGGACTGGAGATTCTTGCTGGAATGAATTTAACTGTCTTAAAATTTCTTTACATCCAGTTGTCCAATGTTTTCTATTCACGATATTTTGACTTGTGTTAGTAAGTTGTATATTCTTTCTATTGTTCTGAATCTAATTTTGTTGATGAAATTGCTTTATAATGATACTTCCCCCTTTTAATATTCTTTACTTCAAATATTATTTTGTAGGATTCTTGTCTACCTCCGTCAGTTCCGGACCGTGAACAAAAACTGCAGTTCACCCTTGGCTGTCGGGTGATCTTGCCGCCAGAGAGTTTCCTCTCACTTAGACTCCCATTTGTTTATGGTTTACAATTGGAGGATGGAAGTGTAAATCCTCTTAGACCTTTTGAAGATAAACCAGAACTAACTGCCTGGATTACCAAAAGCACAACATTGCAGGTTCTGTCCAAGGGAAGCAATCCTGATGAGAAATTACTCGCATAGTTAAATACTGATCATCCTTCGAGTTGGACAGTGGCTAAAGAGTTTTCAGAGTCAGACTTCTATAGAATTTCGCCTGCTCTCAGGTGAGGGTTTACTTTTTAAAGAATGTTTGCCTTGGACTGGTTCCATTAATGTAATGTTTTTTGATGCAGATGATTCGTCTTTCTTGCTCTAACATCTTTGGAGAAGCATGTTTTTTGTTTCAGATTTCAGGGGTTAACAACAATGAAAATATTATCTACAAGCTAAATGTGATTAAAAGAATTCATGGGCATAGTATGTTAATGTAGATGATAATCTAAAATCGGATAAGAAACAAATGGGAAATTCCTTCTTTTTCATGTTAGAAAAAAAAATTTAAATGAAGAAAAAAAATAAATTTGTCATGTTCTCTCCCTGCCCATATGTACATGGTTAATAGTTTTATCATTCATATCGGGATAAGAGAGAAGGAAAGAAAGTTTAAAACTTTAGTTTAGATGCAAATTGTTATGAATCATGAGTTATTTATCAAAAAAAAAAGTTACGAATTGAAGTTATACATTTAGGGTCATCCTACAGTTTCAACAATTTTGAGCTAGAAGTATTCAACTTGTACATTTCCTGTGTCAAAATGTGATTTGTAGCAACATGCAGAACAAGTAGCAGTATGTTCATTTGATTTGTCTCTCCATACAAATTTGCTTTTGCAGATGGTGGAAATTTGTCGTACAAGAGTTGGTTTATAATATTTATATTTTAATAAACTGACACCTGGCTTTTGTAGTGTCATTGAGGGGTGGCCTTAAATTTGTGTCAAATGTAGTATATCAAGGACTCTTAATTTCTCTTTTATGCTCATATCAAAATTTCATAATCCATATATATACCAAAATATTTCTAATGCATCTTAAAGCATAACATGTATTTCTTATTTTCTCTCAGCCCTTCCGTTTTCCCCATTTCCCTGCACACGTGAAATTCATTAGTTGGTCAAATATCATTTTGATGGATGATGCTCTCAAAAAATAAAGATAAAATTGTCAGTTTCTCAACTTGTTAATGGGGACATGTGTACAGGTTATTCAATGGGCTAATAGTTTGTTATATTTGGGGTTGGGTGAGCTACAGTCGGAGGATAATTATTAATTAAAGATCAGTCAGCTTTCACCAGGTGATCTACTTTCCTGACTTGCATATCTGTGATGGTTTGAAGTCAAGTTTTTCACAAAATTTGCATATAACTCATTCAAGGCCTTCTGTCATACTTTTCAATAGGTCCTCTAAATGGTTGATGCATTTGCTTCGAGTGGAACTTCATAGTTTTAAGGTACGTATTCTTTACTCTGTCACTTGTTATTTTAACATATAAGGATAGGCAGATTGCAATTTAAAAGGGGGGTTCTTTGGAATGATTGATCTGACTACTAAGTTAGCTGAATCAATGATTCCAATAATATTTTGGAACTGAAAGTTAGATATGATTACCAATATCTGAAATTATATTCCATCATCTATATATACAATGAAGCAGTACAAAATTTACATTTGATTTGGTAGCAAGTATAAACATTCAGTCTCTAATAGCTTTGTTAGTAACTAGCTCAGATTTTAGAAGTGGTTCAGATAAATGCTGGTCTTAATATATTTTGTAATAAAAGAAGAATATATTATTAGAAGACTAAGAAGTAAAGTAGAAGAGAGACGGATCCAAGATTTGTTTCTCATGGGGTAAAAAATTACATATATAGAAGCTTTTAAGCCACATTGAGAACCGGTTGGTGGGTCAGTTAAAGGTATTTAAGCCGACACTGGCGCAAAGACACGCTGTTGTTTAGCTAACATAATTTGCTTTTTTTTTTGAAATTTATTGCCCAAGTTAAATAGCACATTACATCTTTACAGTTTGATCATGCTTTTAGAAATCAACGGGTCAACATTTACTAACATCCAGTTTTCCTTGAAAATAAGAGGGTCAAAGACTCAAAGTTCTATAAATATTTACTTTCTTTGGAATTTTTAGAAAATTGTCATAATTGTATGTTGGGTTTCCTTTGTTTCAAAAAGTCTAGGTGGGCAATTTCCCGCCTGACGAAGCTGTAGATTCGTCCTTGCGCCAAAGGGTTTTGTAACATGTGTTCCCATGAAACTGGCGTCCTCTATGAATAAATTTAGAAGTTAGCTCTAGAATCATTTTGACCGATGCGTCAAAAGTGAGATGAATTATAGTTGGTTTTACCCAAGGTTTTGTTCTTCCATTGCATTCATGGCGTAATGACTTGTGAAATGGATCAAATTCTGGAGGAATATATGAGTCACCACCATTTTGCTCAGGCTTAATAATTGAAGTGTATAATAATCGTGCTAGATGCTGTATAGGGGCCATTATATTCTATATGATTATTTGTTGTAGTATACTGATGCCTCTCTATTTTGTCATGGCACTACGTATAGCCTTAATTTGGACTGGGATATGAATAGATATTGAACTATATGGTTATGTCTCTGGCTGTGCACCCTTATTTAAGTCTTGTGTTTGCGTTGTTTATCCTTTTCTTCCTATAATTTTGCTTCTGTGAGGAATCTGATGGGCATTTTCAATATGATACCAGTGTAGTAGGACGCTGTTGGAGCCTTGAACTATTGATTGGACTATTGCTTTGGGCGTGTGATCAATTCAGGATAGGCACAGCAGGTGGTCGCGGCGCGCCCATGAAAGTTTTCCTTAAAGCAGGTTCTCCCTCCCTCTTTCGTGAACTAAACGCTGCAATGTGAATGCTCATTCTCGTGCTGTATTTGAAACTATGGAGTGAGATGATTCACTCCTACAAACAATGGGTGAAGAAAAACAAGGCTGATTGCGGGGAGGCTGGCTGTGCTCAACGAGAAGCAGCAAGTGGAGATGGTTTCAGCTAGTCTCTGGCGATGCCAAGCTAAACTATATATATATATATATATATATATATATATATATATATATATATATTCATCATGGCTGGCTTATTATGTTTTGCCATTTATTGGTTGATGGTTGGAAATGCGTACTTTAAAATGCTCAATTTTTTCTGGCTGGTGATATCTGGAGATCCGGTCCGAAGCAGATGGCATTTAGGATCTTGACATTAGTTTGAAATGGTTGGACTACCCAGAAGAGGTTTACGATGATGCCCAAGACGATTAATTGAAATAGAGATATATTTTCCCTTTTGTTTATCCATGCAAGTATCAAAGAAGGAAGCATTACAAAATATGCTTTACGGAATATAGTAAACATACATATATATATATATATATATATATTATGTCAGGCTCTCCAGCGAACTACAGGGAGCGAACTAAAAACGAACCGGCTATAGCGATGGCTTTTTTTGTCGCTATAGCATAATAAACCGGTTTTTTATGCTATAGTGACGGAAAAAACTGTTGCTGCAGCCGGTTCGTTTTTAGTTCGCTCCCTATGGTTCACTGGAGAGACGGACCCTATATATATATATATATATATCCTTGTAAAATTCTAAATGTTGATATCATGTGTTGGTCTCAATTTTCAAAGAAAAGTGCTTAACAAAATCACCACAATCTATGAAGATTTACTGCGGGGATGAAGATTTGTTGTTTGTAAAATATACTCCAATGAAATGGTCCAGGAAATGTTTGGGGAATAATAGCTAAGCTTTATTTTTGTTTGATATTGAATTATGGATAGGAACCAACTGTCACGTACCAATCACAATCAGCCTGGTAAATATGATTTATGGATAGATTTCTTTTTTTTTTCACGTGATCATCCATTCTATAACATAAGTTGTCTTAGAACACTTTCAATGCAATATTATTTATTTCATCGTCAATTTAATAATCTAATTGCACCACCGATGTGACAAACATAAATATATGAGAGTATGAAAAAATTCATTTGATTTAAGGTGTTGAAATATCATTTGTATAATAGTGCAAATATTATGTCTGTAAGTATATCTCAACAGTTCAAATTTTATTTACTTGTATTGTTATAAAGTCGTCGATGCATAATTTCAAATTAAACAAAATTTTACATAAATTCATATTTTTACATGCTCTTTATATCGTTATGGTTAGATTATTAAAATAAAATTAAATAAAGTTAAAATGAAATGTGAAGGTGTTTGACTAAAATGACTTGTGAGTTAAAAATAGAGGTAAAGACTATTAAAATAATGGCAAAAATTTCTTTATATTTGGTCAAACCTACTTATTTTAAAAATGACTTATAAATTATTATTTGAGAAATAATAAATAATTACTTCTCAAAAATGACTTATAAGTCATTTTATAAGTCAAAAAATAAGTCGAAGGTGAATAGTGTAAAGCCGTTGTGTCCATACTATCCAAAACCATTGTGCTGTGTCCATATTTTTGTATAAAGTTTGAGCTTAGATTCTATACTCAATAGAGTCGAATAATAAAAAAAAGAAATTAAGACATTTAGAATCAGAATAATTCAGCTTATATGGAGTAGTATATAAGACAAGAAAGTGCAATAAAATTAAAATTGATTGCTAGGAAATAGCATGTCCACAAAATAATGTAGGGTAGATATTCATTGAATCTCCTTATACAGAGGAAGAATCGATTTCTTTATCACGTGGACCAAAACAACAAACAAACATGTGCTCCTATTTTCAAATTAAGAAACTATTGTGTTTTCATATGAATCTACCCATGACATCTTAACTTAAGGATTAAAATTAAGGTACCTTATTTATTTATGAGTTTAGTGAAATTCGATTTCTTTTTAATATTGTAATAATGATTATGTACTTGATGATGAAATTATATTGTATTTATCCAAAAATGGGACTTTCAAAACAATAAAAATAAAAATAAAATTGTGTTCTTACCTCTTGCAAGTCCAAATTTATTTTTACCGCAAGTAAAAGTAATTGCTATGCGCACTTATGCTACGTTTGAATTGAAGTAATGAACGTGATGAGAATTGAATGACCCAGTCCTATGGAATAAAAAAAAATTGTGTTTGGTTACGATGGGAATTGATTGAACCATTCTTATTCCTCTCAAGTTTATAAATTTTATTTCTTAGGATAGAAAAAATATGAAATAATTCATTTCAACTAGAATGTGATGAATTATTCCGCTCTTTTTTCCATTTTTTCAATACAAACGTAGCATTAGTGCTTGCTACTCACTCGCCAAACACGACGTGTACTGCGTTTGGGCTGCAAACGCAACATCCTTTCTTGTTCGGCTATCAAACGCACCAATTCAAACGCGAGTGGGCCCATCGTTTAATAGCAATGTCAAACATTTTCTAAGTTGCGTTTTCATTCCAGATGAAAATTAGAGATATAATTTAATTTTTAAAATCTAACGACAACATATTAAATTTTAAAATAAATTTTATGATTAATAATTTTTGTTATATACTATACAATTATAATTATTGTATCAACAAAAATTAAATAAATTTATATTAATTTAAAATTTAATATGCCGTCATCTGACCTCAAGAGTCAGATTATGCCTCTAATTTTCTCTTTATAAAAATTTGAAGAAAACAAATTAATTTAAATATAAAAAAAGGAAAAAAAACTTTTGTTTCCAAACCATTCCAAACATTTAATTGATGATCCTAAAAAATCAAAGAACTAACAACCAATGGACAAATTAATCCCATTCTATGAGGTCACATCAAAATTAACCGCGTGACGTGTCCCCCTTATCAAAAACTGATCCTCATAGCCATTGGCCATTGGATGTGAATGCTTAGCTGTCTTGACAGAGGCATGATTGGTTCCCCAATCCCTCCCTCTTTGAACATCATAATAAAACTAGATGTACAACCACCGGAAACTGGCTATAGCCGGTTCCCAACTCCCTTCCACTCCTAATATATAATCTGAACACTTACCGCGCATGCAATGCAATACAACTTAGCAAAACACTCTCACCGTAATACTACACATTTCCACCACCAATTCTTGATTTTCCGGCGATGCCAAGATTCCACCGTATAACCGTTGGAGAGTACCAAGAGTTCCGCCAGCCGGGCGCCATCAAGGCGGCCTTGGGGGAGTTCTTTAGTACCCTGATTTTTGTCTTTGCCGGTCAAGGCTCAGGAATGGCATTCAACAAGATCACTGAAGGTGGTCCCACAACCCCAGCTGGGCTTGTGGCCACCGCATTGGCCCACGGTTTCGGTTTGTTTGTGGCGGTATCTGTCGGAGCTAATATCTCCGGCGGCCACGTTAACCCTGCGGTTACGTTTGGCGCGACAATTGGCGGCAACCTAACTCTGGTCCGGGCGGTTCTTTACATTATTGCGCAGTTGCTTGGGTCTACTGTTGCTTGCATTCTTCTTGCTTTCTCAACTGGTGGCTTGGTGAGTTTTTATGCTTTTGAAAATTAGTTATTACGGTTACTTCTACCGTTAGACTATAGGAGAACTGGTATTTTACCTTTTTTTTTTTTTTAAAAAAAAGAAGCTTTGATGTGGGTAATTAGAAGGGAGTTTTTATACGAGGGTGTGAAAGAAAACGCACAATTTGTATTTTGTGTGCAGAAAATCAGAATTTTTTTTTTAATTTTTGATCTTTGTTTTTTGTCTTTTCTAAATATATAGATCCATCTAAAGTTAAATATATTGGAAAGAGCAATTAGTATATGGGGGACATATATGTGAAAAGTGAATGTGTTAAAATAACAAAACTTATGTTAATAACAACAACTATTAGATGCATGCATGCAAAAATAAAGAATTCATCAACAAAAGACTAAAACGCACTTTAAAAATCGTTATTTTTTATAATTTGTTTCACAGTGGCTAATTTTTTTTTGTATACATAGACTTGTAATAATTAGTTCTGAGCTGCTAAAATATGCGCGCATGCAGACCACAACGGCATTTGCTTTGTCGGGCGTGTCGGTGTGGAGCGCCTTTGCATTCGAGGTGGTGATGACCTTCGGGCTGGTTTACACGGTGTACGCCACCGCCCTGGACCCAAAGAAGGGTGAGGTTGGAATCATCGGGCCCATTGCAATTGGTTTATTGGTAGGAGCCAATAGTCTAGCCGGTGGTGCCTTCACCGGAGCATCAATGAACCCCGCCCTGTCATTTGGGCCAGCTTTGACCAGCTGGGACTGGACCAACCACTGGGTGTACTGGGCCGGGCCACTCGTTGGCGGTGGACTCGCTGGGGTTATATATGAGCTCATCTTCATCAGCCACAGTCATGAGCAATTGCCCACCAGTATCCCTGAGTACTAAACAAACATTAATTATCAGTGTTTAATTAATTTGTATTTAGTATGCATGTAATTTGTTGAATGGTATTCTGTTTGTGTTTTGTATGTTTTAAATTGTTGTTGAGGTCTCCTCTCCTCTCCTCTCTTCTCTTCTCTTCTCTTCTCTTCTCCATCTAGTGGTCTGTCTATTCGGGTTTATTTTTTTTATCTTCTAAAATATTAATTCTTTAGAGATATAGATGATAAATATTTGAAATATAAAAATTTAGACCAACCAGCTTTTTATTTATGAGGTTCATTATAAATACAAACATATATATATATATATATATATATATATATATATATATATGTGTGTGTGTGTGTGTGTAAATTTCAGCAATTGCAGTGCATATGCAGCAACCCTTTTGTATATATGCATAGAGTAAAATTGTCGGATGTTACTATTTTCACTAGACTAGATGAAAGAGGTTTCTTCTGTATATTTTAAACTTAAATAGAATTTTTTAATGTATATAAAAAATTGTGAAAAAGTGGAGTGGACAGGATGATGCTAATTAATTTGATGGAGACATAACCTCCATGCATATATCCCCCTCGTGTTTCATGTGCCACAAATACAATACACATCCATTATTATTATTATTATTATTATTATTATTATTATTATTGTTGGTTGGTTGCTCAATTTAATTTTCTACCCTCCAACAAGGGATCGAGGAGGAGATTTAGGTAAGGAGGAGGGAGGAGCTTTAGGTATAAAAAATTAAGAATAATTTTTTATACTAAATAGGGTCAATTTAACCATTAAAAATCAATTACAAAAATAAAACTAACCATAGCAAGTACTAGCTAGCTTGTTAGTTTCGTACTTTTGAAAAGTATTTTTTGGATGGTTGAATTTAAAACCCCAAACATATTGCACCATTTTTGCTATGTTTGAAATAAATTACATTTAGCCCAATAAGTTTCTCAAATGTGTTTATACTCTCAAACCCCAAAATGCTCTAAAAGTTTTAAACCACCAATCTGTTTATGCGTTTGAGGAAATCAGAAAAGAAAGGAGTTTAAAATTTTGGAGAGAATAGAGTAAAGGAAAGAAAATTTACTTTCTTTTCTTATATTTCTGAGTTTTGGGCAAAAAGGCGGATTACCCCCAATGTGGTTGTTCGGCTTTAAGTAGTACCCCACTAAACTTTAAAAAATAGAATTGACACACTGAATTTTTTAAAAACTAGTAATGATCACCCCATTCCGTCTAATTTCTTGGACGAACGTCTAATTTAGTTGTTCATTCTTACGTGGCCTTAAAAAAAGAAGAAGAAGGAAATGGCATGCAAAAACTTATTTGAATTATTTGGCTTATCAATTGCATCCTAAGATATGCGTCAATTGCTCCAAAACAGCGGATGTGTTTTTGTGATGTTCCAACTCAAATTTGTGTTTCCAAGAAGGATGGATCAAGAAGAAGAAGATTTTATGGCTACCGCAACTATGGGGTAAATATCCTTCCCTTATTGTTGTGAACTCAATCATCTCTCATCTGTTTTGATTTTTTCTTCTTCTTCCATTTTTGATAAGAATCTGAGAGATATTGTAGCTATTTTGAACGGTTGGAATTGACTCATAATGAAGATGAAGCAATGAGTGTGATGACTAACAAATTTGAAGATTTGAGCTTACTGATAGAGAAAAATACAAAGCTAAAGGACAAGTTGAAAAATATGAGAAGGAAATTAAACACTTAAACGGGAGATGGAGGTGGATAGGCTTAACGAGACAAAGTCAAAACTAATGTCATGGTTTGTCAGTTTAGTTGTAATTTTGTTATGTATTTGCACTGCTATGATGTAATTGTAGTTAAATGATTATTGTAATGGATGAAATGTAGTTTCACGGCTATGATGTAATCATCAATTGGGTTGTAATATGTTTTTAATGCAGAAAATGACCATGCTTTTAAAATGTTTGTTATTTTAGAATTTGTTTTTCACTTGAATCCACGGATTCATTTAAGAACTTAATAAAAACAGTGGAATATGAAGACAATAAAAATGCCCAACAAAACTGAACAAAAAACAAATTAAGTCATAAGAAGACAAC
>CM035115.1:160695546-160788046 GCA_020205555.1 Panax stipuleanatus | reverse complement strand
AGGAAAAAAGAATAACAGAAGATATACTCAAATTCATTGTGGGAGTTGCTATTAGTCCAAGTTGCAAAACGTATGAGCCGACACAAAATCTTCAGGGTAAAAAAAAAGTTGAATTTGAAAAAGAACTTTTTACTTTGAGGAGGTGATGATGCTAGTTAGTAGCTAGCACCTTACCCTGCGCAAAATCCTTAGAAATGAACAAGTCAAACCCTGAAAACGACATAATAAAATGTAGCTGTCAAATCTGCACTAGTAAAGTGCAGCCAGCGCCCAGCAGGGCAGGGCAGGGATAGAACTTTATTCCATCCAGGCCAGCTCCAAAACTCACTAAAATTTTAAAATGGACAAAAAAAAAAAAAAGAACGAAAAATTTAATTTTTTTTTTAATTCTTATGTTTTTTAGTTTTTTAATAAACGAAAAAGAAAAAAAAGGATAGAAAATTTGGCTATTTTTTTTACCAAAATTTTCCGTTCAAAATTGGCCTAATTTGAACAGAAAAAAAATTAGAATAAATAATATTTTTATAATTTTCATATTATCCTCAACTTTCAATATAATAAATTTTAAATTATAACTCATGTCCTCAATTTTAATTTTTTTATTTTTTCTTATTAAAAACTCAAAAATAACACGATTTTTTTTTTTATATTTTCTATTCTTTTCTTTTCTATTCTAATTTAGATTTTCTATTTTTTCCTTTTCCGTTCAAAGCTCATAAACGAAGTGTAAAAGTCTAAATCCAAGAGAAAGATGAGCAATTTGGCTTTTTAACCTTTTCACCCTTTTTCAGATGAAATCTTAAAAAAAGTAAAAAGGTTAAATAGTTTGTAACACACGCAACGTGATGTGACTCCACTCCTCCTTTTCTTTTGGCAGTGACTCCCTTCGTCCCATAATAAATAATATTTTAGATAATTTTATTTATTTTAAATTATTTAATGTATTAAAAAATTTAGAAATATTAATCATAATATTTTTAAAATTATCTTTCATTATTCATATTTCAATATTCAGATACTTTTAACTTTATATCTTTTTTTTTATTAACACAAAGGGTGTTATAGATAAATGATACAATATTTAATGCTATACAATTATTTTTTTAATAATTATGCTCAACTCTGAAATATCACTTATTATAGGACGGAGAGAGTACTAAAAATTGAACCAGGATCCTCTCTTTTTAGAAGAAATTAATGCCATGGAATTTCACGTACCTCATTATTTATTGCAATTAACTTAAATTCAAAATCAGACAATTAGTATGCTTTATTTATTTATTTTTAAATAATATTATTATTACATAATTTTGAGTCACATAATGCTCACATACACACATATATACTGCGAACCCTGCGTGACATGCAAGGCCCGCAAATATGTATATGTGTATATGTAAACTTTATTTGATTCAAATTATGTGAGTTGCATTGCTCTTTATTTTTTCTACATTAATTATTTATACGTAGATTAGGGTCAAATGGTAGTACTTGAATTCAATTATCATAAAATTAACTTCATGATAAATTGATTAATTGATAAATAATAGTACAATATTGACATATAGAGACGTGTTAATACTATAGGATTAATCAATTGATTAAAATTAATGATTAGCATGCGGGGCCTAACTATGTTCTTGAATCTTGACAATGGTTTAAGTCATATCACATGTCTTATCATTTTTCTACATTAAAGCAGAGTAAATTGGAGTTGACTTTGACTATAATGATTTCAAAATCGAATGTTCAAGAATTCCCCGACAAATGATCTTTAATTTTTGGGTAGCCGAAGACCAAGAACAACATTATTGTACGTCAAAGAAGTGTAGGAAATGAAAACAAACACAGAGAATCCTATGTGATTCCTAAAAACTATTTTTGACACAAAAAATAAATGGTTTTATACATTTTTGACAAGTGTGTTTTGTACCAGTCCCTTGAAAAATGGTATTATAAGCATTTTTGATAAGCAGTATAGTATTATAAGAAGAACTCGCCGCATCTAGTAGTTCGAAAGGCAAAAGGTATATTGGGAAGCTGATAAAAACAACTGATAATGTCCCCAAGGGGTATTCTACATTTCTACTAGCCCCTTCTGGACCACTAGCAGCCTCCTCTGCAAATAGGCAGTTTGTTTCTCACTCAGTTTTCCTTCAGATTTACAGAACCATTAGCAAAACCAGCTTACAGATTTCTCATGTGTCGAATTATGAAAATTATAACGACTATACTTTCAATGAATTAACGAGATTTCCACATAAGAATGTGGCCTTCAAAATGCGTTACCCTCGGCATTGCAAGGTGCCTTTGAGTGGATTATAACCCTAGCTCCTGAAGCAAGCCTGTTGGAAGAAAACAAAACAGAATCTCAACCAACATGAACAATAAAAGCAGCACCCTGTTAGTGGCATGAATGCCTAATAGGGAATGAAGAACAATCGAAAACTTAACTTTCTTCGATTTTGATCACGTTTTCCCCATCTTTCCTCAAGGACTCTAGTCTCTTTGATTGTTTCGTCCCTGGCATTGGCTCTGTGATTCTTTTACTGCCACCATTGGATATGCTAGGCGATATAATTCGTGAACTGTGGACTCCATCAGATGATATTCTTGGTCCGTCAGAAACAGGTGACCTCGTTGACTCACTTTTTGGGTGCTTGCCCAGTGAAGCTTTGATTGATCGTGGTATACACTTTGAACTTGCCGAGTCGGTATCCTCTTTGTCTGCACCTGAATCTAACTGCTCACAGGTCCTGCATTTCCAAATACTTACCTACTCTCAATACAAGGATCATAAGGAGGAACAATATACCTGAGGCTCCACAAAATTCTTCAGGACATAGTAATTCTCAAGTATATCCATCACTTGACATTAAGCAAAAACTCAGGAATCCAAAATGAATTTGACGCCTAGAAGGCAAATCTCAATTTGGTGCATTTTTTATTCAATAGATATCAAGTCTGTCAACTTTGTCTTCCACAATTTTGATGAGTTTAGATATTTTATTGCATCTATCACATGCGAAGGATTCATGCCTAGACAGGGTATCAATAATTGATTATGATTATGATCATGTGTTTCAATATTCTACAACCAAGTATGTTCCTTAACTAATTATTCGCAAAATGAATTGCTCCATAATCCACCAGTTTTTATTTTATTTTATTTTATTTTTTATAGGTAAATCGCATTTCTTGTTACAGATTGTTCATATTTCAAAGCCCCTTATACTCGCTGATGTCAAGTGTGGAGGAGATAAACTGATTCTGCAAGAGAATAGAAGTTGAAAACGAACTAACCTGTCAGCATTGTAGGAGGAAGATCGTTTAAGAGCAGGAACTCCTTCCTTGATCATACTTGTCTCTACCAAGCTCCCACTGAAGTATTCCTTATCTTCCAATCTCAGACCCATAAGCCTTGGATTTTCTGACAAGCAGTCAAGCTCTCCAAACATTACTGATGTTGAGAATAATGGAGAGGGAAATTTCGAATGTGAAAATCCTGGCCGGTAGTTTGGGATGAGGCCAAAGTTGTGATCTTTCACTGAGATTGACCCACAGGAGATCAGTTGCATCAGCATATTGGAAGCCTTGAGCTTTGAATGGGATGGCATCCGAAATTCCTCTTCCTCAAGTGTCTTAAAGCTGTTCATTTTACTAGCATCAGCTCTAATCAGAGACTCCAAGGTATCAGTCTTACCCCTTGATGAAGATGCACTGGATGAACATGTAGGCGGGGAAATGGAAACTCTGCAAATCTCAGAAGTCTCTTTCACATGTGGAACCTTGTTTTGATGAGTGCCACTGTTTTCGGGTACTGGCGCTCCATCATCAGTTGAAACACCTCTTGTACAAGTTTCTTGAGGTTTATTTCCTCTGCTTTCATTCTCGTCAGTCTGGGTTGATGCATTAGCCAAGCCATCAGTCTTGTATATCTTGTACTCCGTCAAACTTAAAGAACCACTTGAACAAGAACTTTTCCCAACTTTGGACTCTGGAGACACCGCAGATGAACCCGAACGTTTAACGGGAGGAGAGAGGTCATCATCTTGAGAATGTTTCGTTTCTCTTTCAATCATGCTCCCTGATGAAGGAGAATCGTCTTGGCTTCTGGAAAATGCTGGTTCTGGTAATTGTTTCAAATTCAGTGATCTTATATTTTCAGCAGGACTGAAACGACCTGGTTTACGAAGTCCACTTAAATTTGTTAAGATGTATTTCATTGCTGATAAAACTAAAGAGAAAGAACCAAACTAAATTTAGAACTTTGACCCTTGCGTAGCCTAAAGTTTTTTATAACTCATTTAGAACCAAACTAAATTTAGCTGGTTTTGATTGCAAAAGAATACATTACATATGTACTTTGTATGCACGTGTGTAACACAGGTTTAACAATTAGCTTGCTTACCAGAATTAGATTCATCAAAGAGTTCAGAACCTTTAAGAACATATTCATTCCCATGAGCCGGAAGAATTAGGTCATCTTCAGAAAGATCATGCCACACAAACCCACTCCTGTAGCTTCTGTTATAGGTATTCAAACCAAAAACGTTATCCAGGAAAGAAAAAAAACTATTTTAAAGAATTACTGTAAAAAAAATTTCAAACTTCACACAATCAGATCACTAGATTCACCTCTTGCAAGACCATGAGTACATTGAAGCCATGCCTCTCCCTCTCAAAACATTAAGCCTATTAATCACATCTACACAACACCAAATCATTACAAAATTAACACAAATTGGGAATTAGTATTTTGATCACATAAACAGAGTTCCAAGAGAATTAACCTATCAACAACATCAAAACATTCGGAAAAATGTTAAAATTTTCAATAGAACATCGCACATATATATCAACAAATATGGTTCTGAGTAATTTATATTGTTGTCCAAACAATTACAACTTGTTAAACTTAAAAAAAAAACAAATTAGCATTCGCTCTATCAATAACAAATTAAATAGAACTGTTGTGCATATAAAATTTTCCAAATAAACTTACTTCAGATATGCACCTTGAGTATAAGATAGACAGATATTGACTGTACCTTTTAAGTAGAGACCGTCCGAGGAAGAGAGTGTAACTTCAATAAAATGAGGATGTTCAAGCTGGCGATTTCTACAGAGATAGTAAACTACAGCAACTTTTCGGTTGGGCGGCTGCTGCTGATAATACTTGGGCGATTTCTCTGTCCACACTTTGGCTCTCTCCGGACTCACTTGCCGGTACTTTTTCATCCTTCCTTCCATTTCACCACCTCAAAAACCCAAACCAAACAAATCTCACCAACGCAAATTGTAGCTCTGACCAGCTTCACAAATCCCTAACCAAATCATTCAATTTTAAACACTCGATCAATCATAGTCCTAGTTCCTTACCCCAAAAAAATGAAATCTCGGGAAAAAATTTGCACATAATTTTGGATATAAAAAAAGTAGTAAAAAATTAAGCGTGTTAGATCTGCGACCGAAAGAGATTGGAATCTGGAAGAGAAATCAAATGTTGCAGAATCCGGATATTACAGAAGTACTGAAATCGTAAGTGAAATCATACTATTATTGATTTGAAGGCTGAAAGAAGTTATATATCAAGAGGACAAGCAAAGGGTGAAAAGTTGGGAAATTAACAATGAAATGCACGAGAGATTGTGTGTTTTAGCCAGAGAATTTTTATTTTTGAAAAAAATACAAACCTGAATGAAGAACAGAAGCTACGTTTGGCTCCCGCATTCAATGCACAACAGGAGAGCGATAGAACAGAGAGACAGTAGAGAGGTGGAAAGGGACTGAAGAGATACAAAGATGAAGAAGGAACCCCAGCCACCCAGCCACCCAGCCACCCAGCCACCGCCACCGCCACCACTTTAACTTGTTTCTTCTGAGAGAATGAGTTGATGAATGAGACTGAGAGAGAGATATTTGGCTGATTCCCTCCATGGTTTTTTTTTTTTTTTTTACCATTAAGCCCAGACCTCCATGGATTTGATTTTTATTTTTTATTTAACTTTTAAGCTAAATTAGATTAATTCGGAATCGAGCTACAATCAACAATAAAAAAGTCTTTAATATTATTTTTTTTATTCGCAAGATTTGAATTCAAGACCTGTTTAAAGGGATACCGAATTACTTTCACTCGGCCCAAATCTTCACTTTTGCTTCTTTGTCTTTTCTCCTCTCAAATTATTTTTCTAATTATTAGTCACTCACATGTTCTAAAATTAGACATACATTTTGACTTGTTAGAATCCATTTTTAAAAATTCAAAATTAATACGAAATAATTTAGTTTTAGTACCAATAAATATAACAATACTACTACTAGTTATCATCTTTATTATTTTTAAAACTTGAACGGGATTATATGAATGTTGAATGTTAGAATTTCGTAAATTGACTCTAAAAATTTAAAACATATCTCTAATTTTAGAACGAATGTGGTATTATTTATCAAATTTCCAACATACTTGTCTAGTTCTTTTTTAATGAAGATCTAATTCTAAAATGATAATTTAGTAAAATTTTATTTTTTTTACCGTGCAAGATCATACGTCTGAATATCTAACATCAAAATTAACACAGAGGATTGAAATATACTCCTAATGTAAATGCCTCTACCTAAAAAAGAAGAAGAAGAAACGAGTCATATATATATATATATATTTTTATATTCGATTGAAATTTAATATTTTTGTCTTTGACAAAAATAAATTCCAAAACCTCATGCACTCAAGCTTGAAGGAGCCATATTTGTCCATGAGCTTTCATTTGGACAACATGGACAAAGTATAAGCAGGTTGTTTTTTGGTCCTACACAAAGGGTTACATTCATTAAATATTTTGGTCCCTCTTTTGTTTGCAGAGGCCGTAAGGCGTTGGGGATGAAGATCAAAGCACGTGTAATCAATTCCTTTGTCTCGTTACAGAATATAAACTAATAAATTAATTAATGAAGAATATAAAGTCTTTCCTACATCCCAATTATCATTTTACAAAATAAAAATGTGTAGTAAATATCTTAAGATGCCATTGTACTCCATTTATAATTTTATTCAGATTGTGGTCGGATATTATTAGTATGAAAAAATAAATTGGGCCAAAATTGGGGATGGTGTTGTTCTAAATACAGTGGTAGCTTTCTACCATTTTTACGGGCTCAGCCATAGGCAGGTTTGCTCAAGGATTTTGGGCTGTTCTATCTAGGATTTTACTTTCTTTTTCATGAGATGTTACGAATAGATTATAAAGTGGACGGAATGGCAATGGGACGGGACAGGCCGGGCACGGGAAATTTTGTGATTTTTTTTTTTTAAAATTTAATTTTAATTATATTTATAATAATACATACATGAAAATTAATTATATTTTACCACATACATGATAAAATCAAAAAAAATCAATATACACACACACACAAAGACATATATTTTAATTATATAATATATAAATGTATAAATATTAATTTAATTAATGTATAACTATTCGGGGGCGGGGGACGGGACGGGACGGTGTTTGGAGCTGGAAAACAAATATCATCCCCTTGCCATAAATAACATAGGCTCATAGCTAATTTTCTTTAACGGTAGTAGCTTTTCTTGAGGGGAAAAAATCAAATTAATTCTAAGTAGAGATTGAAATATAATTGTGGTATGAAAATATGAACTAAATGTTAGTCTTGGGGGTTGTTCGGTTACTGATGTTTGCAGCGATAGCGTTCGGTACATTTGGAGATCCTAAAGGGAATGTCAGCTAATAAATTAAGTTTATTGATGATGTGAGAGTAATATTTATGTTGTCATAGCAAAATATACATTTAGCGATATTTTTATATTTATGTTAACAATGTTTTTACCTTTTAACGACACTTATTGCTCGTAAAACATAATTGTTACTTTTTCATTATCAATAATTTAAATTAATTGCAAATATAGTCTTCCATGTATATCACAAATTCAGAACATTCGTGTTACGAAAATAAAAATGTTTAGTAAACATCTGAAGTTGCATTGTACTCCATCTTAGTTTATGAAGGAGGAGGCCGACTTGGTGTAAATAAATTTCTCAAGTCATTTTTACTTTCAAAAATACCTCAACGTAGTTTATCTGGCACACACTACGTGCGTGTTAAAAGTGAGAGTAAGTAATCCTAAAATAATATTTAAGAAATTAAATAATGAGAGAAAGAAATGTGAAAAAGTGGATTAAAGAGACCGTGTAAAAAAGCTTTTTCTCCCACTTTTTAATACAGATAGATTTAGAAAGAAATTCTGTAGTGCTAAAAAAACGTTGTGCCCGAATTGTTCAAAAATATTTTAAAATATTAATTGTAATTGTATCGTACAACACTTGAACATGTTGTCTGATATTTAGGCGCGAAATATCAGGTAACATAAAAAAGAAGAGTAATGCTATAAGACATAAATCATTTTACAAACTGTTGATGTGACATACTCCACCTCAGTATATTGATCAATAATTGCTTTAATGTAGTATTCGACCCCACATAAAAAGTTGAGGTAGAGTATGTCACATTAGTAATTTATAAAATATTTGTAGAATAGTTTACGTCTGTATCATTATTCAAAAAAGAAATCTTGTATTTAAAGAGGGAGAGAATGTGAGTTCCAGTCAAGGCATGTAATGGAGGCATTAGAAACTTCCGGCTTCAATATTAGTTGGGCCGGCTTGCCGTGTGGACCAGTGTTTTTTTTAGACAAAAGAGTCACAAAATGCCCCCCTAGCTTTAGTCCAGGCTTGGATCTTTCGGCTTCCAAGTAAGGTTCTTAGTTTCTACTCATTAACACGTGAAGTCTAATCATTGTTAGTGTATCAACGCTAAGGCCGTAAAATGAACAAATAATTTGCGTTCAATTTATATTCGTTCGACTAAAAGTTCGATTCGAGAAATATAAATGATTCAAATATGAACAAATTTTAAAATTCAATTAATTACTCGAACCTCTTCAAATTATAATTTTTTATTGATACTTGGATCTTATTCGTTCGAAAAGTTCAAATTTCTCAGACTCGATTCGAGATCGTGCTCAACTTGATCGCTAAACGAGTCTCAATCAAACTTTATTTTATACTCGATAAATTTTGTGAACTAAATCTGAACAATTCAATATTCGGCTCGACTCGATTAATTTACACCTTACTCTATACAACTGATGTGATATGTCCTTTATTTTTCAAGTGTTGTAGTTTATTTATTTATTTTTTAGCAAGGATATTAAATGTGAAAACTTTATAAAGAAGAGTTGTGCTTAAATCTCAATGTTGTAACTAAACTTTTGCTTCCTTCTTCCTTGTGTAAGATTGTAGAAATCAATTGCAAAAATTTTGGACAGTGAAACTTAGCCCAATTTACAGAGAACTCAATTCCTTGTGTTCCATTTCTAGATGTCTCACCTAATTCATTCTGTCGATTTGCAAACTAAAGCTATTGTACATTTATTTTTTCTTCCTTTGTTGCTAATTTATTCATTTTTTGGGTGGTGTTGATGTGGACGCATATCCATAACTTAATAGCTAATTAAAGACTACATTTTGTTGACAAGTTGTGAGTTGTTTTTCAAACCTAGAATAGTTGCTAATCGCGTCTGCTCCTGGAGGATAGTTGACATAAGGTACTTAATTGATTAGGATTCAATTTTATCTAGAAATTTATATGCAAATCTTAAATTGGATTTTTTTTAACCATTCAATATTAAATAATTTAGAGCGGCAGAGAGTAATATGTAGAGAGAGAGAGAGAGAGAGGGAGAGAGAGACTGAAGACAGTGGTCAGTGGGTCTTGGAAAAAAATAAAAATAAATTTCAGCCTTGAAAAAAAGAAGAATAAATTTATGTAACACCCAGTCCCACATCGAAAGATAGGAGAAATATTTGTCTATACTTAAGTAATTAAGCTATTACTAATAGTACTTTTAATATTATTTTTTAAAATGTTAAATATAATTATTATTTTACACTTATTTTAAAAATAATATTATATTTTAAAATATTAAAAAATTAGGTTGGGTTAAACTGGGTCGGGTTGGGTTAAAATGGGTCGGGTTGAGGTCAAAATGAGTCGGAGGAACGGAAACGCCAACAAAACGTCACTTTAACGAAAATAGAACTTTAGGGACGACTTTGAAAGTGGATAACAATTTAGAGGGATAGAAGTGCCAATCAGCCTAAAATATATTACTCTAACCATTATACAAAAACAATATCATTTTCTTTATGTGAATAATTGATGCAATTTTAAATTTAATATTGCTGTAATTTATGTAAACTTGTAAACAACACCAAACAACAGTTTTTGTAATTAATAATACCTTTATATAATTTATAATAATTACGATTGTATTAATTAAAATCAAATGAGATTATATCAATTTTATTTTATTTTAATATTAACTCTATCAAGTCAAAATAAAACTCTCTCCCTATCTCCTCTCTTTTAGGAAAGAGGTGTGTATCTAACTTCCTTAAAATGTAAAAGATACAACGATTGAAATGATATATTTACTCTGACAAGCAAACCGATGGGTATTAATATTTGTGTTTTTCTTTAATTTCTATAAAAATCTTAATATATAATGTAAACTATTTTTGTTGTTGAAGCTTTTTGTCAATTTCGAAATTACCTTTTGACTTTTGAGATAATTTCCATTTTATCTTTTTTATATAAACATATTTTTTATCTTTGTATTTAGTTCTTCAAATTTTACAAAATTTTTATTTTATCCTACATAATTTACACACGCAACGCGTGAGGCGTATGTCGATACTTAGTTACAATAAATAGGGCAGAAAAAGCACAAGAAAATAAATAATGTAGAGACTTTGATCACCTTCTTTGTAACACCCCAGTCCCAAATCGAAAGATAGGAAAAAAATTTGTTTACATATAAGACAGTAAGTTACTGCTAATAGTAATTTCAGTCATGACCTTTTGGGTGAGCCTGAAAAGATACTATTGAGCCAGTGGTTTAAGACCTTGTTTGATTTGATTCAGAATTAGAATTTGACTCGAAATTTATTCCGAATTTGACTTGGTGAGATATCGGAAATTTAAATGGGAGAGGTTGTAACGCTTCAGTCCCACATCGAAAGATAAGAAAAAAAATTATTTGCATATAAGAAAGTAAGTTACTACTAATAGAACATTTTGTCATGACCTTTTGGGTGAGCCTAAGAAGATACCATTGGGTCACTGAATTAAAGCCTTGTTTGGATGGATTTGAGATTTGACTCGAGATTTATTCCGGATTCGAGTCGAGACAAAGATCATTGTCTGCATATAAGGAAGTAAGTTACTACCAATAGTATCTTCAGTCATGACCTTTTGGGTGAACCTAAAAAAATACTATTGGGCGGATTCTGTCATGACTTTTTGGATGAGACAGTGGTGGGCTAAGATAACCTAAAAATATACTATTGGATCAATGGTTTAAGGCCTTGTTTGGATGAATTTAATTTAATTCGGGTTTGGAATTTAACTAGAAATTTGTTCCGAATTCAAGATTTGACTCAGATAGTTTGATTCTTTTTATGAGGGTGTGGACATGAAGGTGCAAGTCTTTAACTAACCTAGTTGTTTTACTTCTTTGAAGATGGACACTTTCAACCATGTTTGTTTGTTTGGCTTTTGTGAGAAAAGAATGTTGATGCAAAAGCAAATATGTAATTATTTAAAGCAACCGAGTGTGCCTCGTAGAGAGAAGGAAAATGTAGCTAAAGAGAAATTATGGAAATGATTTGAGAAACATCAAGTCACCATTATAATAAAATACTCAAAACATGATCACCATTAGTAGTAGATCCTGATTTTGATTTGTAGGCTCACTCACCCGACAACCATTAGTTGTAGGTCCAGTTTCGGTGATGCTGATCTTTTGAGAATTTGACAAGTTTATCATAGGAAAAAGAAAATTGCATTTTCTATAGAGAATGTTGTGCTATTTAATTTTATTAAAGTTATAAAGTAATTTCATATTATGTATTCTCTACGTCCCATAATATATGACGTTTTATGTGATTTTATTTGTCCCAAATTATTTGACGTTTTAAAAAATCTAAGAGAATTAATTACAATCTTTCCAAAATTACCCTCATGGAAAAATGTTATAGATGAGAGAGAGTATGATAATAAATGAGAATTTAAGGGTATTATAGACAATTGATACTATATTTAATGCTTTTCAATTAATTCCTTAATCCTTGTGTGCACCTCTAAAACGTCATATATTATGGGACGGAGGAAGTATATAATTGTTGGAGTAAATATATATTTAACGTCATTTTTATAGTTATTTTAAATGACATTTATTATTCTAACAACATAATTTTATTTTGAAAATATCAAACACTTATAAAGAAAATTAAATTTAATATTATTAAAATTGTAATAAAAATTTCCAATATATCATTTTCACCGAATCCGAATTCTAGATTGCTCCAATTCTCTCTTTTTCTGCACACATAAAATAGTCCCACATACATACATATACTATTATACTATCAGTAAAAGATTACATGCTACATCCACAATCGTTTCAAGAAAATGAAACCCCATTTTCACATCAGAGCCAAAAAAACATTATAAAAATAATATAAAAAAGAGTAGGAAATTTGATATGTGAACAAAAATAAGAAATTTCCAACCAACCAACCAGCACTAGGCAGTAGGCTCTAAAAAAAAGAAGCCATGAACAGAACAAGCTTCCTCTTTTCTCTGAAATCTTTCCCTTTTTCTAAATAAAACCTATGTACAAATTAAAGTACTACTAGATGATCAGTTGCATTATCCATCTTGCAATCTCACACCTAAAGGGTAAATATTTGTACTATTTTAAAAGCTAAAGAAGTGCCTGAAATCACCCCCTGCCAACGTGTCATCTAATTTAGTACAACCCTCTGATACTTGGTTTCTGTCGAAGAATCAGAGCCTTCACAGAAACCCCTTTTCCTATTGACACTAGCACAGTTGTTAATGTTGCTGAAATTAGGACTCGTACTCATGAAAGAATCTTGGTGGAGGAGTTGGGTTGGTGGTGATGGGACGGCCAACGGCGGTGGTGGGATCTGGTAAGTGTCAAGTGGTGGTGGAGGGTGACGCCACTGGGGAAGAGGTCCAGCCAGAAGGAGGGTCTGTAATAATGGCCCAGCTTTCATGACTGCCTGCAGAAATTTCCCATTTTCCGGCAATGGCTTGTCTGATAGTGGAGGGAAAAAGTCTTGGTCTTTTTCTTGAATTGGGGATGAAACAATGCTTTCTTCACAGTCAGATGAAGAGAAGCCATTGTTGGAATCTAGCTCTGGCCCTCTTCTTGGTTCATCTTCAATGCTTGAAATTCCAGAGTGTGGCGCTGCTGTTTGGTACTGTTGATGGAGAAAGAGTTTCTCAAATAAGAGTTTTTGGCATTTTTCTTGTGCTTCATCTCTGTCTCCAATGGCTTTGTTTAGCATATCTCTGAGCTGAATTAATTGTTCGTCTCTCATTTTTATCTCGTCTTGAGCTCTCACTTTTGTTGTTTCTAGCTCAAGGGTAGTTACCAAAAGGGATTCTGTCAGCTCCTCCATATTCTGCATATTTAACCAAAAATTGACCAAACCCATTATCATTTTGCTCTCAAATTTCAAAGAAATAGAATACCATTTTACATAAATAATCCAATTTTTTTTTTGTGTGAAGAAACTAAAACAGAGAATTTGGAACAATTTCCATATGTCATATATAAAGAAGAAGATGAAGAGAAAATTCTAACCTTTCCTTGGAAGAAGTAAGGCCAACTAAGGAATGGGTCGCGTTGGTTGTCCATGTTCCTGCAATGGTCACCGAGAGAGAGAGAGAGAGAGAGTAGTAGGAGTATTGAGTATTAGTGGTGGCCTTATAAGGAGTACTTTACGGTACTACTGTTTACTGCAGTACTTGTTTTCTTTTCCTTTTTTTTTTTTTTTCTCTCTATCTCTTCTTTACCGCGGGAGTCGTTGGTGGGAAAAAAGCAGATAAAGCCAAACACTAATCTCCTAGTATTCGATTTTTTTGGGTCCTTAACACTAATATACAATAATTATAATATTAGTGTATTTATAAAATAATTATAAAAATAATACAATTCACATTAATAAGAAAATCTAAAATAAATAACTGTCATAATTAATAATTCAAATTCAAATATTTGGGATCTAACAACAAAAATAAATTCAAATATTCAAATTCAAAATAATAATTCAAATTCAAATCTTCATCTCCCTCACAGTAGTCCTCTCTGCCGCTACTCCGTCGCGAATCTCCGTTGTTCAAAACGCCAATGAGAAGAAAAAGAAGATTCGCCCTACAAAAAGTTTAAAAATAAATAGATGTAACTTTTACTGTTCTGAAATTTTTTATGACTATTTGGTTTCCCACAAAAACTAAAATGGTTACCTTTGTATGAAGAGTTGGCTACCAATTGCATCACATTCAAACTAAATTGGTAATTTAATAAAACTGAATTAGTTACCTTGGTCTGAAGGTTTGACAACGTCATCTTCCTTCTCCTCCTTCACCGGCGAGACAGAGCGAGAGTCAACCACAAAATGGTCGATGGAATGAAAAAAGGAGGTGGATATTTTATTTTTCATAATTTCTTAATGTCCAAAAATTTCAATTCTAATTTCATGTCCAAAGGAAAATAAGAACACCGCATAGGAAAGAGAGAGATAAGAGAGTGATGTGTAATGTAATGTTGATAACCAAACCCTCGTACCAAGGTAACCAAACCTTTATACCAAGGTAACCAAACCTTTATACCAAGGTAACCAATCTACCTCCACACCTGCAATATGAATTGATTACCTTGGTCTGAAAGTTTGACAATCAACTGCATGAAGGTTTGGCTACCCACTGCATCACATTCAAAATAAATTGGTAACCTAATAAAACTGAATTTGTTACCTTGGTATGAAGGTTTGGCTACCAACTGCACTATGAAAAAATTACAGGTGTGGAGGTGCGTTGATTACCTTGGTATGAAGGTTTGGTTACATTGGTTTGAATGTTTGGTTACCTTGATATGAAGGTTTGGTTACCAACTGCACTAGAAAAAAACTACATGTGTGGAGGTGGATTGGTTACCTTGGTATGAAAATTTGGTTACGTTGGTATGAAGGTTTGGTTACCACTGCACTATGAAGGTAACCTAATAAACTGAAATGGTTACCTTGGTATGAAAGTTTGGCTACCAACTAGTTACCTTGGTATGAAGGTTTGGTTACCTTGATATGAAGGTGTGGTTACCTTGATATGAAAGTTTAGTTACCAACTGCACTATGAAAAAATCACTAAGCATGACATAGTCTGACTAATGATATGAAGCACAAGCCTTTATCAGATCCATTATTACGAAGCTAGACTCCATATGGTGGGAGACATATTGTCCTGACTAAAATGGGTATACAAAGATATCCTGATTGGTGACATTCAGAAATACCGCCACTAACATCTTTGTAGTGAAAAAAATAGAAACAAGTAGTTGAAAGTTTCTTGCATAAATGGAGAATGAAATTTTGCCAACAGTTGATATCATTTGCCAAACTTTATCGTTTACAGACTATACTATACTAGTCCGTAGTTCCATACCACACAAATTAATCAAACAGAGGCATCTGCTATCTCATACTTTCTATTTTCTTCAAATCTTCAGATAAAAAATAAACTCAAAATCCAGCTACCCAGAATGAATCCACCAGAAATTCCATTAAAGCAACTAAAATTATAAGGAATTACAGATCCTCAAATAAATCCACCTGATTTCCCAATAACTACAAAATGGACTTAATATGTCTATTCATCAAATCAAATTAAAAAGAATATATTAAAGGGAGAGAGAAAGGGGCGGTGGAATTATAAGGAATTACAGATTTCTAGATGCCATCTGGCCGGTGGGTGGTGAGAGTTTTGAGAGAGAGAGAAATAGAAAATGGTGATAGAGAGATATAATGGCGAGAGAGATTGAGGATAAAGCAGTTGCGAGAGAGAGAATGACAATTGACCCACCTAAATTAAAGGAATCCTAATTGCATTAATTTTATAAATAAATATGAAAAAATGTATTACTTTTGTAATTATTTTATGGATGCATCATTATTGTAATTATTTCTAAAAATGTACTTAAATATGTAATTAATCCTTTTTTTCTACTTTGAACACACACAACTCGAGCCCCAATCTCATGGTAAATATATGGTAAATATGGCTTGGGTCATACTACTGGACTAAAGTCTACTCGTCCCTAGCTAGTATTTTTTTACCTTTAAGTTATGTTTATTTGTAACGATTACACTTGGGATATAACTATTAATCTCGAGTGTCTTGTTTGTTTTTCGATTTGAGATTGGGACTATTAGTCCTGGAATTATAAAATAGCTTAAGATGAGGAATTATTTAATACCATGTTCTACCTGGTATTATAATCCCTACCATTTGGGATTAAAAATTACTAGAGAAAATTAACCTCAATCTTTTTTTAAAATGACCATCATATCCTGCAATCTCCGTTATTAATAACCGGCAACTTAAAACTTATTGGTACAAAAACTATGTACCAGTAATCTAATACACGTAATTTAATTGTTTGATATGTGTAAGTTAAAGCTTACACTGACAATATACCAGGCAATTTAGACCCATGAATAATTTCATAAAAAACAAACATGTGATTATGACTATTTAATCTTAATATTAATAGTCTTGAGATTATAATCCTTGCAAACAAACATGATCTTAGGGTATAAGTATATAACTGTATAATTTAAAACTTTCAAATCACAAAATGCATCAAATACAAGTAGACGAAGTAACAACCAAGGATGGATACCAAATTTTAAAACCCTTACATGAAAGTTGTTCTATGTATATATAGTCTCTCTAATATGTGTGTTTGAGGAATAAAGAAGGTATGAACACATTTTCTAGGCGCGGGAGCAATAAATTTGACTGCCACTTTTTTATGGGTCTACTAAATAGGAAGTTAATTACGGACACATCTTATATATAATAAACGTTATAATAGTGGTATAATTAAAATAACGTTAAATTGGGATTAGGTTAGATTCCTTAACTTTTTGCTTGGAATTAAATAAATTTGAGAGAATTCTTGTTTTCTTTAATTTACAATAGAAATATTATTGCAACGCAGCCGTCGGGTTCTGTTTAGAGTTTCTCTTAGGTGGAATTACTTGTCTCCATTTGTTTGTTAGTTGTTTGTAAGAATAACTTAAGGTAAGGGGAGGGGAGGGGAGGGGAGGGGAGGGGTGGTTGTCGAGAGATTTCATGAAAATTTACTTTGTTGAGCCTTGTGTCCTATTTTAATTTTTGTTCTCTCCTAAAGTTTCACGTTAGTTGGTCGTAATCCAGCTTCATTATGAGATTTATCGACATGCAGCCTATCGTTTTCTTATTATATATTAAAACTTAGTACGTATTACTATTTGTTTTTAGTTGAATGAGTCAATTTGAAAAGCAAAGAGTACTCTCTATGTAGAATTTGTTATTTTAGATGTAAAACATATGATGAAGAATAATTAATTAGACATGAAAAATGGTAGACAACTACACAATTGACAATTGTAGGTACATTTTCAGTATATATATGTCATGATAAACTAACTTGCTGAAATTATATATCATTTCCGACCGTTGCCTAACTAACTAATATTAAGACATCTATCTCCTGACGCTCTTTTTGACTCGAGGAAATCATGCATGCATGCATGTTCACATCCATGCACATCGATCATAGAGAGACTATAAACCCTAAATCTCAAACTTTTCTCTCTCTCCCTGAAACATGATTCAACAGAGTCAACAATGTTCTACTGATGAGAATGGTACTCAGGGAAAGGAGCCATGTGCACCAAACTTTCCCTCCAATATTTGGGAAAAAAAGATAAAGTAATGGACCCTATCTGAGCTACCAATTTTGTTTTTATGCGAAAGAATTTGGCTTGCTTTTGACTATTTTAATTTGAGGGGGAGGGGGGAGGGGGGAGGGGAGAGGGGGGTGGGGATGGGGGTGCGGGGTTTATACATATATATTCTTATGGAAAATTAATTAATTATTCCACTCTTTGTACGTATAATAATATATATTTCTATATTTCGATGTCCGTTCATGGATTCTGTAGTGTTACTTGGTTATGGATGTACGTACGCGCGTTCAAGAAATGTATCATTTCCTTTTTCAACAAAATGATTAGAATCTTCAAACTCTGCAAATGTAAACAAGAAATCAAATCAGTGTAATTTCTAGATGATTGGAAAAAGTATATTATTATATAATTAATTTATTATTGGATTTTCAGTCCCGGTTTAGGAGAAAATATACGAGTTCATTATTTGTGATGTACGTTTTTGAGAAATTAATTTGCCTGTCAAAATCCACATACTTAATTTAATTTGTCCAATGAATTATTACTGCAGCCAGCTGTCTCCTATATATATATATGCTGGAGGCTTGATTTATTATTCTTATGTCCTTTCACCTTAAAATCTCTTTTAGTGGCGTATTAAAATATTTATTATTATGAAACGGAGGAAGTAATAATAATAATAATATACCTACAAGAGTTTAATATTGTAAATAAAATGTAACAAATGATAAATAGTACCGGGAATCATCCCGACACGCAATAAAGAGTAGACAAGAAAAATCAATAGACCACCACTTTAGCCAGCATTAGCATCCATTATATTATACCTAGGATATGATTGTTTATTAGGATAATTCTTAGAATTGGATTATTAATTTTTAATCTTTTATTTATTTTTTAAATTAGACTTTGAGTTATTAATTTTAAAATAATAAAATAATTTAGAATGATGGATTATTTAATACCATATCTGCCATGGTATTATAATCCCATGAGGAGGGATTAAAAATTTGTCGACAAAATTAACTTTTGTCTTTTCTAATATGACTAACGTATCCTTAAATTAGATTGAACGTCTTAGTTATGATTGATTATCACAAAAAAAAATTAAAAAAATAATATTTATTGATTATATATACAATCTACACTACACCACCCCACCCCATCCCCCCCACTCCACCCCCCCACCCCACCCCATCCCACCCCACCCCACCCCACAAAAATTAAATAAAATAATATTTATTGATTATATATACACCTCCACCCTACCTCACGCCACCCACCCCCACCCCACAAAAATTTAAAAAAATAATATTTATTGATTATATATACACCCCACCCTACGCCACCCTACCTCACCCCACCCAGGCCCACGCACCCCAACCCATAAAAATTAAAAAAATAATATTTATTGATTATATATACACTCCCACGCTACCTCGCACTCCACCCACCCACCCACGTCATCCCACCCCACAAAAATTAAAAAAAAAATAATATTTACTGATTATATATACACCCCACACTACACTCCACCACACTACCCCACTCCACCCACTCCACCCACTCTCCCCCATCCCCACCCCCACCCCTCCATGCTACCCACCCACCCACGCACCCCACTCCCACGCACCCACCCCACCCCACCCCACCCCACCACAAAAATTAAAAAAATAATATTTATTGATTATATATACACCCCCACCTTACCCCACGCCACCCCACCCCACCCACCCACGCCCACCCCCCACTACCTGCCTCTCAAAAAAATAATATTTACTGAATAATATAACTACTTATTTAAAAGTTTTTAATTAATTTTTTATTATTTTTTAATGTATAAATAAGTTTAAAATACGTTATTATTGGTAAAAATATAATAGTCCAAACGATATTTTTTAATCCAATCCTTTAATTAATCCTGAAAAAAACAAACATAACATGAAATTATTTTAAGTTATCCCCTGAATAATCCCGTAAACAACAAACATATAACTAGAATTATTTAATCCTAAGATTAATAATCCTGAATTATAATTCCATAGATTATAATTCCGAGATTATAATCTTTACAAACAAACATGACCCTAGTGAATACTTTGCATAATTTTTATTTATTTTTTTATTTTTATTTTTTTGCCATATAAGCATCAACTTTACTACTATTAACGAAGAGGTTAAGCTGGATGTAATCATTAATTTTATGGTTTTAGAGCACAAAAAATGGCAATTATAACCTTACCACAACCGTAAAATATACACGACTTAGGTTGTGTTTGATAAATCTGGCGATTAAGATCTGAATGATTATGATGTCTTAATAAATTAAATCTGAATGGTTATGAGGTCTGAATCTAAAAAACTGTTTGATAACTAAAAAGTAAGTTGTCTCTTAATGACACTATTTTACTATTTTAAAGGGTAAATTTTTATTTAATAATTTTAAATATTCAATTTAATAAAAATGAGTGAATAATATTGTTGAATATATTTATATAAAAAAAATTATCAAAAAAATTTCATTAAGAGGTACCTCTTAATTATTAAGATTTCATTTTCTGTCTTACCGATTAAGAGGCATTCAGAGGTAACAAAAAAAAACAAACAGCATCATGCCTCTTAGCAAATAAGAGACAGTCCATTAAGAGGCAATCAGATGTAAACAAACAGCACCTTAGAACTTCCACTAAAAAATTAAAAGTATATCTCGATAGTAGTAGCAGATAGGCTAAAGAAAGAGGATAACTAACATTAAACTCTATACACAAGTAGTAGCTTTTATATGCCCCCACCCATGAAAAAAAATTCATACGCTTAAACAAAAAGGTCTGAGCAGCAAAAGTACCATCTTCTTCAGGCTTCAGTTGGTTCCCTCAATTTGCAGCTCAACCCGAAATGGGGATGATATTATAAAGGTCGAACCGGAGTTTATGTTGATCCGATCCGACTACCTCATGGAACCTCCCTGAAACACCTAGGCATTATAGGTCGATACGGATTAATTATAGAGAAGATATCGCCAAGTGAATTGCGTTCAGGCATAATTGCACTAGCTAATGGTGTTCACAGGTTAACGAGATCCATACCTTACCAAAATCATTTCAAAGAACCTTGTATAAGATACGAAGCTTTACTACGGACCTGCTTGGTAAAACATTTAAACGACTGGTCAAAGTTTAAATCTACAGATGTATGCATAACAAGATTACAGAAGAAGAGATGCCGCGATTGCAAAAGATAGAGAATAAAGAGGGAGAGTTAAGCTGCAAACCTTTGATGCATGAGGCCTCAGATCAGTACTGCTGATTTGGCAAGAACAGCTCCGAAGAAAAACACCCCACATTTCAAATATCACTGATTTGTCTTCTATCATAGGATTGTATAATAGCCAGTTTTCAGTCAGAACTAAATAAATGTACACCTTGAAAAGATCACAGCTATTATCCTTCACATTGATTGATATAAGCATTCTTAACATGTCATCAGCATCAGTGAACTGTGCAGAAAATATAAAAAATATATTCAGACTTAGATGCTTATGAACCACTATGAGATGGAATAAAAAGGAAATACATTTAGTGCATCTAACCACCTTATGTACTCAATTTAACTATAAACTAAACTAAACTAAATCAGACAGATACTTTCTTTTAAATACTTCCTTTAAACGTTAATAAGGTTACCTGTCCTGTGAACAAAGTGGCAAATGCATTGTCAAGCGTGAATCATATCTTTGACATATGCATATGCGGAGGAAGAGGGAGGGAGGGAGGGAGGGAGGGAGGGAGGGGGGGGGGAGGTTTTAGGTGCAGAACACAGGCTTAGCAAACTATCACAACATGAGTTTGAGGGAGATGATGTGTATAACTTTATTTTGGCTAGACTAAAGTAACTAATATTTGAACAAGTGTGGAACCAAGTCAGGTTTATGGATCTAGTTGTAACTGCTAGTATTTTTTTTTTTGCAGCTGTAGTCTACTACCAGTGGTCTGAAAGAAAAGATAGAATATCTTTTGCAACTCTAGCAACTACAGTACTACTTGTGGAGTGGAAGAAACAGTAAAATATTCAAAGGAAATCGGAGATCTTCGGTATGATTTACTCGAAGTGATTTTTTTTATTTATGCGAGAATGAAGCTTATAATGCAAAAGAAGCCATTTAAGGAGGCAGGAAGAAAAATTGAAGCTTGCGGAATATGCCCTACAATTTATTTATTTATTTTGGAGTGATTGGCTCTGTGTTTAGCTACATTGTTGTTAAAATTTTGCAGTTTCTTGGCAGCATTTCTGACCTAAATTAAAAATACTGCAGTTCCTTGGCAGTGTTCTGATTTGGTGCTGTTACTTGCAAGGTTTCTCTATTTCTGTGCTGAAGAAATTTTTTCCTTTATCAAATAAAAGAAGAAAAACAGACCTGCATGTTAAGAACGTGTTACAATATATATATAATGTGCAGTAGAGTAGATTTATTAATTTATGAAAATAATTATCGCAATACGTAAATAGGAAGGAATATGTAAATGTATGCAAGTGTAGATATAAAGATATGTAACAGTTATTGTATTTGATATGTATGTATTATGATGATTACTCTTTCCTTTCCTTCAGATTAACCAAACATCACCTAATCTTTAGAGGGAAGCGATAAAACAGAAAGACAAGGAGTCCTCAAACTAGATTGAAAGAAATAAACCACTGCCTACCAGTCTTTATCCCATAGTAAATGAAGAGGAAGGTAGCTACCACTAAAAATAACAACAAAACAATGGAACACTAACAATACTCTGTCCAGTAGTAAATGAGAAGGAAAGCATCTACCACTAATGGCATGAGAATGAAACAACACTCTATAACATAGTAAATGAAGAGGAAGGTAGCTATCGCTAAAAATTGTGGCGTTCCTCATTGTCCAACCCACAATGGCAAACAAACTAATAAACAGAACACCACCATCATCACTTTTAATCCAAGAAGCAATCCAAGAGTCTTATATCAGATTGCCAAGGGCTATTTACTCCATTTATAAGAAAACTTTGAAGTTTCATATAGAAAAAGAAAAAGATTTAAACCAAAGGAGCAGAGCCTAATGGTGTCCAAGGTGGGAAACAAGTGTTAGTTCTGACTTCTGAGAAGGAAGCTCCTGTAATTGCTTAAGATTAGCTGATGTTTGGTTGTTCCTAATACTACCGGAAAGAGAAAATAAATAAATGAATAAAAGAAGAGGCAAAAAAATGAGGAGGAAAATGACGTGTTCAGGTGTTCTATGCTTACATGGTTTTATTTATACACATTTGAGTTAGTATGGGTTACCTTGTTGTCGAAGCAAGTTAAGACAATTTGAAATGCCACTGTACTTCTGAGCTGCTTACTGCGTGAATCAGCTGCCGAAATGCTCTCCACAATCCTCAATGAATTGATGTCACAGGGTACTCTGTATTCACAACAACATACAGAACAACCAATTGGAGAAAGGCTATGGGTAAAATTACTTTTATGTAAATACCTGCAATCAAGAGACTTGGAACTTAGAACCCAAGCAATTACCTGCAAGCAAGAGACTTTGCTACTTTCTCACAGCTGGTTTTCCATTCATTGTCTGTAAAGAAACTTAGAACTGATAATATACAGTTGTGCAAAACCACAGACAGGCCTAAAAGCTGACGGTCTAGAAAGAGACAGATAGTCAAGGCAAGCAGCTCTTCTGTTTCTGAAGTCGAGAAAATTGAAAAGGTAGTTCTGCAGACAAAATGGGCAATACCACTAGTCAGAGAATTTTAAAGTGAATGCTTTGATTGAAGATATAGAATAGCAACTTTTGCTTTATAGAAAAATGAAGTAGAGTTGACTATCAACCAAATGAATCCCATGATGTGAACGCTTTAATTTTGAGCATAGGAAATAGCAACTTTTGCTAGGGAAGAGAAACAGAAATGATGTAGAGTTGACGATTCACATTAAAGCCAAAACACATTTAGTTTCATATGCCACATACCTTACTTGACAACAAGCGGCTATATATTTTATCCAAGCTCTGATATTTTGAGGTGGTCCCCCACAGTTAGAATCTAAGGAAGTGAGAAAACCATCAATTATAGAGGTGATAAGAACTACGGAAATTGTATCTTTGTTTTAATTACAAAAGGATATCCATATGAAATAAACATCATAAGGCATAAGCAAAACCAAACTTCCAAAGAAGACACTAGGAAAGATGTTGTGATAGAAAAGATGTCCTTGAGACTCACATGAGATGAAACCGTTAATTTCGGAATTTTAAATGAATCAGGATTCTTAACAAGAGCACAAAATTCTTAGTGACAATGCAACCTACGCTAGCTAGAATCACAAATAACCTTCCCACTGTATAAAAACCAAAACCTAGGTTAGATTGTGAGGCTAAAATCTTTAACTTCATTCAAAATTTAGTCAAAAATAATATTAAAAAAATTGAAAACCAGGATTAAAGATAATATTTGTCTAAAAGTAGAATGTTACTGTTTCTTTAGAAAAGTGTCAGAATTCAGAAGAAACCATTTCGCTTCAGTGCCGGAATTCTGATCAAACCATTTTGCTTTGGTGCCAAAATTAGCTATATGCATGATAAGCAATATAAGAAGATAAGAAAATGGTATGTAATAACTAATTTTAAATTCCAAGGACACAATGCAGGCATTTGCATTCAACAAA
The DNA here is from genome assembly GCA_020205555.1 of Panax stipuleanatus. NCBI lineage: Eukaryota > Viridiplantae > Streptophyta > Magnoliopsida > Apiales > Araliaceae > Panax > Panax stipuleanatus. The sequence goes on along the minus strand of CM035115.1, from coordinate 160,763,453 downwards.
CCACTTCTAAGAGCAAACTAGATGAAGTGCAAGTGATTTTTTTTATACAAATACAATATAACACTACACTAGTGGTAACCCTGTTGCACAAGTATGACTAATCTTTAGTTTCTGACTATAATAAGATACTCTGTTCCTCGTAAATACAGAAGTACGAAGCATTTTCTGATAAGTATATATTGAAGTATGACATTATTCAAAGTAGTCTAGTTAACATTAAGTTCATCAGCATCTTTATTGCATTCGTGATTCGACATATTGATTAATGCTCAAATGGGTTTTGTCCTGAGGCTAGCAAGTTGGACACAAACCCCACGCACGTGTCCTAGTGAGCTGTTACTATAAGAACAAACCTAGCATAGGCATAAACTAAAACCTTACCTCCTCTACTCATTTAGTCCTGAAGGTACAAACACAGCTATCATGAGTGAATGTACCATGGTTATTTATTTACTTTTCTGATAGCTAGCAATGCACATTGGAAAAGAGGAGTCCTATCAGGATTCAGGATGATAAGTACTCAATTTTAAAAACAAATTGTTATGAAGAAGTGGAATCTTCTACCCCAATGATTTAAAGCTCATCTTTGAATTTATAAAGTATTTTCTGTTCCGTTTTATTTTGCACAAGACCAGACAAATTAGTTATACATAATTCTCAACCATCTAGCTCATGTATAACTGTTATGCAATCATATCCTCAGTTACCTTTCTGGACAGAATTATAAAAATTACATGTCATACTCATAAACTATAAAGTACAAACTTTTCCATTCTACCGTTTGCACTCCATTTACCAGGCACCAAGAAACATTAAGGAGAACTTAATGGTGAAAAACCTTACCTCCAAGGTCAACGATTGAGGAAAATTTAAATGGTGCATCCGGTAAAAAACCATAGAGTTCAAGAGCTCCTTTAACTTCAGAGTAGTTAGGTAACCAATCAATTATAGGAGGAGAATCAGCCTGATTAATCACGATGACAGATTTAAAAGTAGTAACTAAAGAATTCAATCAAAAGAGCTGATTAAGTTAGAAACTTCTCTCCAAATATTCCAAATAACTTTAAATGGAGATTACCTTATTCTTAGGAGAGAGAATAGCACACCAAAAGTCACATGAAGATGTTCGTAGCACTTCTTTTGATGAGTAAAACACTAAGAAGCCAAAATGATGATACAACATGAAACTGTGCAATATATAACTACGTAAAGGAAAAAAATGCACTTGATGACCTAAGAAGAATAGTATGCTTACTCAAATTAAATGTCCACATTGCTATGAACTTGTCTACATGACCATTTGCAAAAACCAACTTCAAAAGCCAGCCATCTACCAATAGTCTTTCAAGGAAATGCTCTCCTGCAATAACATATCGAATTCATTTGTGAAGTTTAATCATCAGTTGAGCACACTGCATTTTGCTTGTTAGATGATATTAGTACCAAGTTGGGATCTGTCTGAAAGTGCATTCTATTATACTTCACCCAAAAGGGAATGATATTAGCAAAAACTGTAAAGACAATATCCTTGAGCAATGGTAAATGTAAAAGACAAAGTAGAAACCTTCTTCTATGTCAATTGCAACTAAAGATTCGAGCTCCTTGTTCTTGAACGACTTTAAAAGCGTACAACTTTCAAGATCCGGAGACACCAAACTTGTCAATGGTTTCTGCAGTTTACATGACGTGAACTTTTATTATACTCTACTACACCTAAGATTGCAATCCATATTTTCAGATCATTAACAAGCACAACTACTATCAGCACATAAGCAAAACCTGATTTCCAAAAATTTGAAGACCCCAAAAACTGACTTCATCATCGCCATATATCTTCACCATCTACAATTTACAGTTCACATTGTGGTTACAATATGCAATTAGTAATATAATAATGACTAAAAAATACCAAGGAAAAGTATATGCCTCTTTCTGACATTCCTCAACACATCGAGACAGATTGGCTTCACCAATGTCCTCATCCTCATCTGAACTGTAGCTTTTTTTAGCCTTGGCTCTTTTGGATTTTTCAAGGACTGAACTCTTCTGTTTGTAGTGATCAGATAGAAGATCATCCAAACCTATGACCTTCTTCCTGGTAAAAATTTCATATTAATGAAAATGCATTATAATTAGTATTTAGAAAACATAGTTCCCACACTCCTCAGTCCAAGTTTAATGCTCTTGCACCAAAAATTGGGAAGCCACACTATCCAAAGGGTATTTATAATGGTATAGAAGTTATGACTTGGCAAAAAGTGGGATATCTGATTCTCAACTTTTATGTAATCCATATGCATAACCATATATGTTTAATCTATGACTCAACAATATTTAAAGGAGGTATTCATCGACTTCCACAAGACAAAATAGCCACTCTTTCAATAATCAAACACACCATTCTTTCATATGCCCATAATGAAGTTACTGTAAATACAAACCAAACACCACTGCATACACTCTCCTAAATTTTGGTACATATATGAAAGATTTGACATTTACCCTAGAAATCAAATTTCAATAACAAAATAAAAATCATATTACAATAAATAAACAAAAGAAAAATCAAGTCTTGAGGCTTGATCATCCAACCCTAACATCCCAAATTCTCTATAACATGAATGACAACATAAAAGATAAAACCCAACATTACCCATTTGTTGAAATAATGAAAAGGAGTGTGTAGAGATATTTCACTGTTAAGGTTAAAAATAGAGAACATAGAATAAACCTTCTTTTGGTGGGAACAGGGGAAGTACGAATCTGGTCGTCTAATTCGAAATCGAGAAGTTGATCCATCTCCCCTAATTGCTTACTTTCTCTTTCTAAACCCCAATTCTCCCTCGCTTTTCACACCCCACAGCAGAAGCGCCAAACGAGAGTGTGTTTTGAAGGTTGCAGCAATTTGCAAAAATGTGTTATTAATTGGACTCCCGCCAGAATGCGGGTCGGATGTGAACTTGGGGCCCGTTTGGTAAATGAGTTTGGTGCGAGTTTAGTGTTTCTTCACAGACGGGTATTGGACACAAAAATTAGACCGTCTTCTCGTGAATTACTGGACAGTACAATTAATTTATTTGTGAGAACAAATTTATTTTATTTTTTCAATTCAATTTTTCTGTTCAAAATCTCTATTTGCATATACTTATTGGTGAGTTTAAGCACTTTTACACTTTCATGGATGTAGTTACTAGTTATAGGGGGAAAAAGAATTAGTATTCATGGTACATATTGTTATAAAATATTATGCTTTTAATAAATAAAGGGAACCTCGGAATTTATTTGAAAAATCTAACAAGAAAAATTTACTATTAGATATTTTAAAGTCTTATTATATGTATTATTGCATAACAGCGTTCTACCTTTTCTTGTCTAGATGTTCACTTTTTTGAAGTAAAGACATGATAACTACTTTTTTACCACTTGAGTTATTTTTTTGTGAAGGAGGGAGTAGTATATAACAAAAAAATATTATTTCATTTTAAATTTATATGAGTCGTATCAAATTTAATATACCGCCGTTTAATCTTAAAATTCAAATTGTATTTATAATTTTAAAACGGAAGGGATAATTAATATCTTATAGTATTTGATAGCCTCTTATTATCTCTTTTTGGCATTGTCTCTTTTCGCACAGAGGTTGAATTGTTTCACAAAAAATTTGACAACCTCTTTTTCTCTTTTAAAAAATAAAGACATTGAGCCAACCCTTTTTATAAAAAAACTCCTTATTACTATTTTATTCTCACTATCATAATTTCACTTTTTTATTTTTCATTTCATTTCTCTCACTATACCAACCACCGCCACTGCCGCCACCACTACCGCCGCCTCCGCCACCACCACCACCCTTCACCACCATCACCACTTAAATTTTTACTTGAACAAAATTACCCTAGACTTATTATTATATTTTACTTATCTCAATAGTCAACCAATTACATTACTAATTAATTCTCTCTACCCAAACCCCAATTAAATGAGTTTTGTTATACATTACAAAAGTTTTTTGCCGAATTATAATTGTGACGTATGTGCATATATGAATTTGGTAGGAATTAAGAAGTGTCTCACTTTAATTTAATTCAATTTCATCAAATATTTGTCGACATGTATATTATTTTTTCAATTAAATATATTAACACATACAAATATCAATTTATCACACTACTCGAGAACGAGGGTAGATTGGAATATATATACTCTCTCTTATTTTTTTTACAACCTTAATTTGTGTGAAAAAAATACTTCTATCATCATTTTGAGGACGGAGAGAGTATATAGTTATAATAACTGTATCAGTAAAATTAAATAAATTCACATTAAGTTGAAGTTTACTACGCCGTCGTTTGACCTCAAAAGTCAAATTATAACTCTAATTTTGGAAGGAAAGTAAAAAATTGATAATGTTTCATTGTTTCTTAGAATTCATGCTTTTTAAAATTAGAAGAACATTTAGATTCTAAGCTCAACCTTCCAATACAAATAACATTACTTTTCAGATCAACCTTCTGATAAAAAAAATAAAGGAATAAGAGGTCAAATCAAAATAATTTCCCTTTTCTATTAATAAATTTAGTTTATAAAGTTTATTATTGAAAAAATATTATTATTTTTATAAAAAAATATATGTTAAAATGTGTATATTATACAAGCCTTAATATTCAAAGGAGAAAATCAACTTTTCTAGGGCAATGTACTTATCACCATTATGTACTAACCTGTTACTGATACTTCTTGTTTGTAGTAGTATTATAATTTATAGGATAGTAACTTGTTCAAATTATGAACCCTAAATATTCCACTACTGTGTTCAATCATTCTCTTGGAAAAGAAATCACCATCAGTACCTATTACGCTTTCAGATTTTAGATTCTACTAGTTCTCCACTATATGATCATATACCTTTTTAATTGCTTTACAATAACATTTTCAACTCAAGCATTTCAGATAAATTCTTACTCATCTGTATTCATACCAGATTATTCCTTTCTAAAGACAGGGACATCCAATGGTTTTCTCTAGTTATGGTAGTATTTCATCCTTAAAAAAGAGTACCATGTTATTATGTAATTATGAAAAAGGACTCCCTCGGTTCTACAAAAAGATCCCAATTGCAAAATGAAGGATGAGCTTTTATGCCATGTTTATACCTAAAAATTATAACTTGTGGATTTTGTTATTGGTGGAGCCCGATCCAAACTTTAATTAAGAGGTGATTGTAAAGCTATCCAAATTGTACTTTCAGGTTGAATTATGATTTCTTATATTGTGTTATTTATGGAGGGGATCCTGCAATTGTAATGTGCACGAGAATTCAAATTCTAAAGATAGTGAAATTGACTGCCGTCGACCGTAGACTAGCCTAACATTTGGGTGAGCCACGTAAATTTTGTGTATTGTGTGATTGCTTACTTTTTGATTTCTCTTTCCTATTATTTTTCAGTGGGTTGTTATTCTCTGACAGGTTTAGTAGTTATGACATGATAATGAAATTATGATGACAAACTTGAAGACGTTGTGTTATTTTATACTGCTACCGATAAAAAGAGACTCTTTCCGCAGAAATAAACAAAATGGCAAATGAGAGTATGAGACGCATAGAAAGGTAAGGACTAGGAAGTTTTTGGTAGTGTGAAGAAACTAACAGAGAGGGGCAGGAAATAGAGGCTCAACTGCCTTTCATATTTTTGCAAACAAATTCGAAAACCAATAAAATGAACTTCCAAAATGCTCAGAAGAAGGTAATTGCAATGCCATTTTATCTTTTATTTGAATTTCCTTTTCATTCATGATTACATTCAGTTGTTCTCAGCTGCTTCTGCTTCCTCTCTAAACTTCTTGTAAATGTCACCTTTGTAAAATTCTCGAGTCCTCGCCACCAAAATCAATGAAGCAAAAGCTCCAAAGCATGCAGCAGCAGCCAATATTATGAAAGAGAGCCTGTAACAATGAGCACCAATGCAAGTCAACTCCTCGGCTGAGGATCTGTAAATTTTTTTCCTCAAAAGATCCTTCGTCGCCTCATGATCATAAAGAAGTCCGGTGACCCTCACGTTTAGTATGTAAGAACCAAGTGGACTAGCCAGCTGCCCAACATTGAACAAAGTAGCATAGTGCTTTAGGCCAAAGAGCTCCGAGATTATGGCATTTAGTAAAGGGAATTGTGCTCCAAATGAGAATCCGATTATTACAGATGCCACGTACACTGAGCCAGGGACAGGAAAGGCAATAAGGAGGTGACCAATGCAGGACAAGAAGAGGAATAATGTTGTCATGAGAGGCCTGGGGAATTTAAGTTTCACTAGTAGCTTTTCGGAGACTAAACCGGCGAATATCCTTCCAAAGTAATTCCATATGCTTACTAGAGACACAAATGAGTTTATGGTTTTTGTGGGATATCCTAGTGACTCTCCAATCTGACCCAAGTTATCAATGGCAGTTAGGTTTGAGCCAATTCCACAAGCTGTTGAAATTAATAGAATTAGCATGTCTATACTAAAAAGTGCTTGTAAGATTGTGTAATCTTCCCCCCTTGGTGGTTTATTGCCTATTTCAGCAAAACAAGATGTTTTTGGCATTTCTACTGGTCTTGTGGTAGATGAGGTTGGGATTTCGATTGCTATATTAGTAGGATTAGTGGGAATTTTCTTTTGGTTCCAAAGAAGTAACTCTTCTCGAAAAACTATAGAAAGAGGGAAAAAGAGTAGGCCACAAACCAAAGTGGCACTTGCAGCATAAGCTGCCCGAGGAAAAGTTGCCACTTTTTGAGTTATGGTCATAACCATGAGGAATAGTGCTAGAACAATTGATACGTATAGGAAATGGTACAAAACCCTGACCTCATTGGGTTGCCTGACAACCTTCATAGTACGAATTGTGGAAACGAATACCAAAGATATTGCAGCAGGAAGCCATGCAATAAGAAGGATAAGAGATTTGGGATCATCTCCATAGAGAGCCAAGTACATTTGGGTCATGATAGCTCCACTTAGACCTGCAAAACCTTTTAAGAGACCTAGCAAAATGCCTCTATTCTCAGGGAAGTTTTTGACACAAGTGACAAGAACTCCAGTATTTGCAAAGTTGAGGGAATTGGCAGCAATGCACATATATGTGCACATGTGCCAAACTTTTGGCTTGGCAATTTTGCCAGTGACAGCCAGCCAGATCACAAAGTAACCAACAAAATTAAGGGATGAGCCGATCAACAGAAGGAACCAAGTTGGAGTTATCTCAGCAATCAGGCCCGAGAAAACTCCAATATTGGCACCAAAATCTTTAAAGAATCCCAAAAGATTGAGAGTGCTTTGATCATAGCCTAGAGAAGATTTTATCTCTTTCGAGTATATTCCAAAAATATATGTTCCCCCTACGCCAGCCATGATTGAAAAGGAGGCGAAAAGAGAAATCCATCGGCCATGAATTACATGTAATGCAAACTGGAGCCTACTGCCTCCAGCAGCAGCTGCAGCTGTTGGTAGCTCTATAGTCATGCTAGGACTAATAATTGGTAAGAATATATATAATTTTACGTAGAACAAGCAGGCAAATATATAATAAATAGCAAAAGCAACAAGCTATAGTGCATATAAATCATTGTGGTTGAGGAAAAAAAAACTACCCCTTATCAAAATCTTTACGAAAAGTTCAGAATCTATATTTTTCACAAGGTCAATAATAAAAAGTATCGTATACGGACCGATCTCTGCTACCACTTCGCTTTCATGAACAGTTTTTCTTGGCTAGTTAGCATGATTCATCAAGTAAATGGGGTTTATCATTTTGATTACTAACTGATATGTATATATATCAGTTATTCCTTATCAAGATCAAGTGGGCATTAGAAAATTGACTTCCAATAACATTGCAGTCACTAGATTGTCCTAAGCACCAACTTTCCTCATCATCAAACCAAATTAATTGTTTTGCTTCCGTTGACACACTATTATAATGAACAGACAAAATGCATCAAGATCAGCTATCTCTTCAGTTTTCAGTATAATCGCTCACTAATCTTGGGGCGTGACAGATTTTTAGCAGAGTACACACATTTGGTTCAAAAATATTCAACAATAAAGAAAGAAAGAAAGGGTGCATTATCAAACTAAAGAAGACAAAGATGCAGGCAATAAAGTTGATTATATCTACCACCTACCTGTTGGTTCTGCCCGCCCAACATTTCTCCTCACCAACTTATGTTGTGTTTGGTTGGTGGGAATGAAAAGGAATGGGCTGAGAATGGAATGACCATTTTTTATGAAATGACTTAAAACATATTTGGTTAGTCAATTGGAACGATCATTCCATTCCTTTAGTTATTCCCTCTCAAATCTAAAACTAATTTTCATTTCTTTCTAAATAGGTGGGTTTATCTCATTCCTAGGCCAACCTCATTTCCCTCTTCTCTTCTTTTCTCTTCTCTATCTCTCACCCCAACCCCGCCCCGCCCCGCCCCGCCCCGCCCCCACGACCCCACCCCACCCCCACCCACTCACTCAATTTTTTTTTTACTGATTATATATACACACCCCACCCCAACCCCATCTCGCCCATCCTACCCCACCCCCCCGCCCCCCTCGCCCGCCACCTCCACTCAAAAAAAATAAATTACTGATTAATATATACATACCCCACCTCCCACCCACCCCCTACCCAGCCCCACCCACCCCCACTAAAAAAAAAATTTATTTACTGATTATATATACACACCCCATCCCAACTCATTATCTTATTTAATGAGTTTTTATTTTATCAAAAAAAATATATTGAATCTTATTTAAATATTTTTAAAAATAAACAAAATATATATTCATGCAATATTTAAATTTTAAATTGTACACTTTGTACTGCTGTTAAGGAATAAAATTCTTTTGTACTGCATCTTTTCTAGAGCGAATGGAGTCTGAAATTAAAAATAATGATCAAGGTTTTCAAATTTAATGTTTCAAAAAATATGTTATCATTATATTAGTTGAACACATTTTTTATGATAACTTATGCTATAAAATCCTATTAAAAATATTTAGCTTGCCACATCGTTTGACATTCATTTAAGACCCTTAATTAACATTATTCATAATAGTAGTCAGCAGCAAAGCAGGGAGCACAGCAATGGTGGGGCCCTGCCGCTATAGGCTCTCGCGGCAGGGTGGCTTACTTTAAACCGGCTGCTTGTATTTCACAGGGGCAACATAGTAATTAGCAAATCCATTTTGGGCATAAAGGCCTGCCGCTATAGGCTGTAGCGGTAGGGAGGAAAATCTTTTAATCTGGTCCTTTTAATCTTCTAATCTACGGTTAAAAATATGGTTGCTGAACAGTGTACGTAGCAAACGGTTGCTACGGATGTAAACCCATATATATATATATATATATATATATATATATATATATATATATATATATATATATATATATATATATGAGTGAATTATTTAAATTAGGGAACAAAATGTCATCTTGTCAAAGCCATACTCTTCTTTCAAGAAAAGGACTAAGAAAGCCAAAGGGCATCACTGGATGCGATAATCTTTAATTCGCAGACGGTGATGAGGATAGTGTAGGGAAGTTAAATCTGTTAGTTAAGGGCATTTTAGTACTCCAAGTATTAGACAAGGATAAGATAGTCTTTTCATTTTTATTTCATTTCCTTGGGCATGTCAGTCCAGCTGGTATTTAGTTACATAGTCACATGGTTGGTGCCTTGCTTGATTACCGATCTAGATTCACATGGGTCATCATATATGTACTGAATTCAGCGCTATTGTTTTCTCTCTCAAAGTATTTCTGAATCTGTCTAAATCTCTCCCCAATTTCTTCCCTCTTTCTCCGACTCTTCTTCTATTCTCTTTTTTTTTTTTGTACTTGCTTTACTGATTAAGCTGCAGTAAAGAGAGCTTGTATCGACTGGAGTCATCAGTTCGTTACAGATAGTGACAATTAACAATGACCTTATAATAAACGACAAAATTACAGACCATGATCCAAAAATTGCCAGACAAAAGTTTGACTTGTATATTGGCAAACCAAGAAGATGACATTCACATGTGACCACCATCAAGACAGTTTTACTTATAAAAATAGTATATGAAGCAATTAATCTCCTTTAAATCCCTTCAAACATCAAACATATACAATAGTGTCTAGTAAAAAAAAGAAAGGAAATTCTGTTTTTGTCTAGTAAAAAAGCTTGAAAAAACTATTTGTCCTATAAAAAAATTAAAAACAAGATTTCTTGCCTAAATTTCTATTTATTCTTCAATTCCTTGGCCTTCCCTCTTCATGTCTGACAGAGATTTTGGTACATGATCTCCTTGCCCTTCATTAGTGGATGCCAAAGCCACTTCTTTTGGGGACACCTCCTCTTCATCTTTGAACTTCTTATAGATATCCCCTTTGTAGAATTCTTGAGTTCTTACCACCAAGATCAATGAAATAAGAGCTCCAAAAAGTGTTACACTAGCCAAAATTATAAAAGCCAGCCTATAACACTTTGTACCCATACAAATCAATTCCTTCACATCTGATCTATGCATTCCCTTCCTTGTGAGCTCCTTCAATGCTTGCTTGTCATAAAGAGGCCCTGTGACCTTCACATTTAGTATATATGACCCAAGTGGACTAGCCAGTTGCCCACAATTGAACAATGTAGAATAGTACTTTAGGCCAAATAGCTCAGAAATGATAGCAAAAATCAAAGGCAATTGTGCACCAAATGAGAATCCTATTATCACTGATGCCACATAAACTGATCCAGGGACCGGAAAGGCGATGAGGAGGTGGCCAACACAGGACAAAAGTAGAACTAATGTCATCATAAGGGGCCTGGGAAATTTGTACTTGACAAGTAAAGTTTCGGAAACAAAACCAGAAAAGATCCTCCCAAAGTAATTCCATATGCTTAACAGTGACACAAATGACTTGATGGTTTTTGTAGGATATCCAAGAGACTCCCCGATTTGCCCCAAATTGTCAACAGCAGTTAAGCTTGAGCCAAGCCCACAAAATGTTGCGAGGAATAGAATGAACATGTCGGTGCTAAGAAGAGCTTGCAAGATTGTGTAATCTTCCCCTCTTTCTGGCTTATTAAAGATGCTACTAAAACATGGTGTTTCTTGTTCTCGCCTTTTTTCTAAAGAATTTGGTAAAGGTGATATTGGTTTTGTCGAATTGTCAATGGTGATTATAGGAGGACTAACGGGCTGCTTTTTTTGGTTCCAAAGGACCAACTCTTCCCTAATGGCAATAAAAAGAGGGACAAATAGTAAAGCACAAACAATTGTAGAACTTCCAGCATAGGCTGCTTGTGAAAAACTTACCAGTTTTTGAGCTATAGTCACGGCCATAAGAAAAAGTGCTAGAATGATGGATACATAGAGGTACTGGTAAAAGATTCTGAGCTCATTCGGCTGCCGAACCACCTTCATAGCACGAATGGTGTAAACAAATGCAACTGATAATGTTGCTGGAAGCCAGGCGATGAGAAGAATAAGCGATTTTGAGTCGTTCCCATAAACAGCCAAGTAAATCTGTGTCATTATAGCTCCACTTAGGCCGGTGAACCCTTTTAAGAGTCCTAACATAATTCCTCGACTCTCGGGGAAATTTTTGACAGAAGTGACTAGAGCTCCAGTGTTTGCAAAGTTCTGGGAATTGGCTCCAACGCAAATGTACATGCACATTTGCCACACTTTTGGCTTGGAAACTCTGCCTGTGACACTTAACCATATCATGAAGTAGCCAACAAAATTAAGGGCTGAGCCAACTAGCAACACAAACCATGTTGGGGTAATCTCAGCAAGAAGGCCTGAGGGTACCCCAACATTTGCTCCAAAATCCTTGAAAAACCCTAGCAGATTCAGGGTGGTTTGGTCATATCCCTGAGTTGCTTTTATCTCCTTGGAATATACTCCAAAAAGATATGTAGCACCTGCCCCTGCCATGATTAGAAAGGACGCAAAAAGGGAGAACCACCTGCCTCGAACTACGTGAACAGCCAAACGCAACGCCTTGCCGCCACTGCCGGTGGCGGTTGGTGGCTCACCCATTTCTTTTTTGGCTATAAAGATAAAATACAAAAATGGAAACAGGTTTAGCTCGGCAGGATGAGTAATGGATGGGTAGTATATAAAGCAGTAGGTGGGGTTAGGTAAATCTTGTAGAATCAAAGGCCTAATTGTTGTTTAAATCTTATGGGCGAGCTGAACAAGATGAAATTATGAAGCTGAGGTTGGCATGAGTAGGGGTGTGTGTGAACTGATTTTGGAAAAATAAAACAAAAAAATAGGCAGGTTGGAGGAATTTGGAAACAGTGTTTTGTTATCATTGTCAAGAATGTGTGTGGTCCAACTACTTTAATAATCACCGAAAAAAAGGAAACTGATAAATTTTCTATTACAAATAACAATGCTACTTTGATGACAATTTTTTTTCCCCTAAATATGAATTAGTATCTTGAATTTTTAATATTTTTTTTACTTTGAAAATTATCTTCTTAATTTTTTTAATTAGGGGATTAAACTTTTAATTTTTTTTCACTTTGGGGATTGTCTTCTAAATTTTTTTAATTAGGTGATTAAAATTTTAATTTTTTTTTCTTCTGATTATGTGTAATTGATAGTGTCACATCAAAAATTGATGACATGACAGCGACACGTGACAAAAAAATATTATGTGTAATATTGAGGTTCATTTTAATATTTATTTAATTAATTTTTTGTACCAAAAAAGAGTGAATATAAGATCATTATTAATTTTATAAAGTAAATTTAATGACAATTTTACCCTTTTGGTATAAAAAATTAATTATATTGGTTATTATAAAAAAAAACTTAAAGTTCAGGGTATTAATCTATATTTAGGCCTTAATTTTTTATACTAAAAATGGTAAATTTGTCATTATATTGATTATTGATGATTATGAAATAACAAGATTTTAATTTGTAGACATTTATACATTTTAAAATATTTATCATTATATTGATTATTGATGATTTTTTTAAGTTGAGTTTATAATTTATTAAATTTACTTTTAAAAAATTAATAATGGTCTTATATTTATACTTTTGATATAAAAATTAATGGAATAAATGTTAAAATGAGACTCAATATTACACATAACCATTTTTTAGTCACATGTTGCTGTCATGTTATCAATTTCTAACGTATTACTATCAATTAGACGTAATAAAAAAAAAGAGAGTATAATCACCTAATTAAAAAAATTGAGAAGACAATCTCCAAAGTAAAAATAAAATAAAAGTTCAAGGTATTAATCTATATTTAAACCTTTTTTTAATAAAAAGTTACTTACAAAATGATGTGGTTTATTACTATTACTAAGTCCACCCATATATAATGAATCATCCACTAATTACATTTTATCGTAAACTTGTTTTTGTAGGATTTTTTTTGTCACCGTAGTAATACTTAACAAATAAAAGCATTTTTTTTAACTCTAAAGCAATATTTGTGGGCCACCATAAATATAACATTTGTTACAACTAATGCTTATAGAACTTATCAATAGTTTGTGATGTGATAACTTCACCCTAACTGGGTCCAAAAAATGGTAAAACTAATATTTATCCATTATACTTGTACTAAGTAATTTGTACAATAACTCGTTAAACCTTAAAAAATTGTTATTACCACGTTAAGCTAATTAAAATTGTGAAACTATGTCATTCCATTAAATTTATAAAATAGACGTTAATGTTTTCCTATGTGACTGCCTAAAAATTAAATTAAAAATAAAATAAAAGAGAAATAGAACTGAGCATTCGGTTATAATCGAATTGAATAAGTTATTCAGTTATAACCAAAAACTGAAATTCTCCATTTTTAAGTATTCGAACAACAACCTAAATTTTAAGGTAACCGAATAACCGAATTTGTTATTCAATTATTCGGTTAATTACCGAAATTAATAGCATAAGCATGAAACACTGTATCAACCAACACTCAGCAGACAAAGCAGAAGAAATATACACAACACTTGCGCAACAACGTGCAGGCTGCACCACAACATAACTAAGTGATGACGGGTGTTGCATCTATAGTTTTCAGACCTGGACCGGACTGACGGTCGAACGGTAAAAATCGAAATCGGTCGGCCTTCTGGTTCGGTTTGAACTGGTTCCGATTTGGACTAATGAACCACTTTTGTTCAAAAATCGTTCAAACCCAGCAAACCGACGGTTGAACTGCCTGACAAAGTGAATCGGTGACTAGTTCGCGGGTTGGATCGGTTCAACCTTTCAGTCTTCAGAGTGCTTCTTCGTTGCCCCAAATTTTTCTCATCGCCATCGTCATCATCTATCTCTTTCATGGCTCACCAATCGCCACCAACCCGAACACCTCTTCACAAACTTCAACCTAAAAGCGCTTGCAAAATCAAATCTCAACCCCAATTTACTGTTGGGAAAAGTACGCCTAAAATAATCTCAATCCCAGGAATTACTTTTCCGTCTTTGTGCAATTAAATAGGAAATCAACAAAACCAATTATGAGAACAAAAATAACAAATAACCATCCACAAGCAAGACACAATATTTAACGTGGAAAAACCCTCTAAAACTAAGAGGTAAAAACCACGGGTCAAACTCCGAATCTCCACTATATCACTAATAATGGGTTTACAATAATCCTCCCAAGTTTTATGTCCTAAAACTTGAGGTTACACAATAAATCAAGAGAATACAAATTTACCTTTAATTAGGTTAAGAAACCTAATTAACTTCACCACCCAAAAAACACTCCAAACAATAAAGTCTTCAAGCTTCTATTGAATAGAGATGGTGCCGGATACCCACAAACTGTAATTCTCTCTCTTTATTCTTTTGGTACCTTCTTGCTACCAAGCTTCTCTCATATATCAAATAAGACTCCCCCATAGCCTTATTTATAGTACTCTTTCTAATCCATTCCTATTATGGATTAGAAACAATTTATTCTCCTAATCAAATTAGGGATCACATCTCCTTATCAAATCCTTTTTCAACTTGATTCTTTATTTAGACCAAAACCGTGTTTTGTCCAAAACATCCAATTCCAAGTCCAACTTGGAATTCATAATTCTCATGGGTGAGGACCCACACCCAACAATCTCCCCCTCCGAATCCATGAGAAGAGGGATCACCTACCACAACTCCTTACTCAGAGTTAATACCAACGAAGTCTTGGCTCAACTCAAGCTTCTTGGAATTTTCAACTATCTTCATGACCGACTTTGTCTCATCGGCATGGTTCTTCTCGATAGGAGGATCTAACTCAAACTTGACAGATTTTTGCTTGCCAAATTCATTCACAACCGCTTTGTAACCTGATTGCGAGCTGTCACTTTCCTTCTTCACTTTTGGTACCCATTTAAAGCGAAGAGCTTTCCTCTCGTGGTTCTCATGCAAGGCTTTTCTCCCATCTCGCACGGCTTTGTACCACACCTTTTTCCACCTAACTCCCCCATCTTCAACACCTCTCATATGTGCCGTCTTCCTTTCATACATGGACTCCAATTTCTTCCAGAGAGCATAGGCTTCAGTTTCCGTGGCAACATGATGAAACACACTTTGATCAATCCACGATCTAATTAGACCAATAGTCTTCCTATTCATCTTGTTCCACTGCGCGTCACTCTTGTTTGCGGGCTTAACTCCATCGTTCTCAAGTGGCTCGTACAAATCCTTGCAGTAAAGCAAATCCTCCATTCTTGGCTTCCAAATTGCATAATTTGCAGCCTTGAGATTAATCATGCAACTTGCTGTCCAATCCTCCATTTAATTCGCACAAGAAAATCACAAAAAATAACCAAGCTCTTGATACCACTGTTGGGAAAAGTACGCCTAAAATAATCTCAATCCCAGGAATTACTTTTCCGTCTTTGTGCAATTAAATAGGAAATCAACAAAACCAATTATGAGAACAAAAATAACAAATAACCATCCACAAGCAAGACACAATATTTAACGTGGAAAAACCCTCTAAAACTAAGAGGTAAAAACCACGGGTCAAACTCCGAATCTCCACTATATCACTAATAATGGGTTTACAATAATCCTCCCAAGTTTTATGTCCTAAAACTTGAGGTTACACAATAAATCAAGAGAATACAAATTTACCTTTAATTAGGTTAAGAAACCTAATTAACTTCACCACCCAAAAAACACTCCAAACAATAAAGTCTTCAAGCTTCTATTGAATAGAGATGGTGCCGGATACCCACAAACTGTAATTCTCTCTCTTTATTCTTTTGGTACCTTCTTGCTACCAAGCTTCTCTCATATATCAAATAAGACTCCCCCATAGCCTTATTTATAGTACTCTTTCTAATCCATTCCTATTATGGATTAGAAACAATTTATTCTCCTAATCAAATTAGGGATCACATCTCCTTATCAAATCCTTTTTCAACTTGATTCTTTATTTAGACCAAAACCGTGTTTTGTCCAAAACATCCAATTCCAAGTCCAACTTGGAATTCATAATTCTCATGGGTGAGGACCCACACCCAACAATTTTGTAGTGTTAATTGTTTCATCCACAACCCACATCAATTCACCAGATTGGGCCCAATAAGCATGTTGGACCACCTCTTTACCTAAAAGGTTAACCTATTAGGTTGAGGCTCCACCATACTTATTAACCCATCTACACTCTTGAATTTATCCGATATGGGATTCATGTGAACTATCCCAACAATCTCCACCTTTCACTTGAATACCCATCACAAGTATATACTAGAGTATTCACCATTAAGCACACCTTTGAATCATTTAAGAGCTCTCCCGTTCGACTCTAATTACTCCATCAGCACACCTTCTTTGAATCTTTTTTTCAAGAGCTCCCCCGTTTGACTCTAACTACTCCACCACGCCCAAGAGGCACACACGTGGGACCCGAGCAATTTTTCCAGAGCCATCTCCACGAGCCCGCTCCACCCGACTCAAACCTTTGTGCGAGCATTTTTCAGAGCCATCTCCTTGAACCCGCTCCACCCGATTCAAACCTTTGTACTCCACTTGATCCAACTCTATCTCCACCTTGTGATATATTTTTGGGCCCATCGAACCATGAGCTCTGATACCACTTGTAGTGATAATTGTTTCATCCACAACCCACATCAATTCACCAGATTGGGCCCAATAAGCATGTTGGACCACCTCTTTACCTAAAAGGTTAACCTATTAGGTTGAGGCTCCACTATACTTATTAACCCATCTACACTCTTGAATTTATCCGATATGGGATTCATGTGAACTATCCCAACATTTACAACTGTTTCTTCAGTTCTAAACTCCTAATTTACAGTACTGGTTGTATTTTGATTCCGCCAAATACAATATTAAAATAGGTTTACTTACCTTATTTTCCCCTAATTGGAAACTCTTTTTATACGTCTTATTCGCCCTTTACCTTGATTGCTTACAATTGGTTGATCTTCATTGAGGATAGATTGAAAGTTTTATTATTTAGAAATTTACCCGACATAAATTGGGTTTGATTTGGGGAAGGATAAATAAATTATTCTTAATTTTATGAATTTGATTTGGGAAAAAAAAACTTGAAATTGGGTGATGGAAGGAAATGGCGATCGTGGGGAAATCCGAGGAGAGAGAGAACATCTTACGAAAAAAGGAAAAGGCTTTGAGCCTTTTTGTGTATTATAACTTCTAAAATATTTATCTATTAAAAAACAAAAAAAATCTTCATTGTTCAAATAGCTTTAGTTTTTTAGTTAAATTAATTAATTTAATATTTTTACTAAATATTATATATAATATATAATAATTATTAATATATCTAATTATCTATTATTTATTATATATATTAATGACATCACTGGGTTAATAACGGTTCAACCACTGGTTAGACCAGTGACCCATCCACCCGGTACATTTTTCGGTTCAATGGATTATAGCAATAACTGGAGAATCGTGTGGTAGTGTTGGGCATAAAGAATACTTATGCATTAATATTGTGGCACATACACCATGAAAATGCAGATGAAGCAAAAGAATATACTCTGATTGACATATGGAATTAGAATAGAAGTATGAAATTATAATGCAATTCTAATTAAATAATATTCATAAAATTGAAATGGCTTATATATATACAAAGAACAAATGTACAAAGATTAACAATTCTCAGCAATCAAACGGTCAGCTCAATAAAAGATACTTTTTATATTTAAAAAAACAATAATAACAAAAGTCTCTGGTTTACTGTCGAGTAACAAAATAACAATTGTGATATCAATCCAAATCACCAATTCAATTCAAAGAATGTTAATCAAAATTGCTTAAGAGCTTCGAAACCATATCTAAACTCCATAAATTCACAAAGCAAGATAATAAAAAATACCTAAAAATTACATAATCTTCACAAACACTAAATTAATTGCCTCATATCAGACATAAAGCAACTAAAATTCACAAATTCAAGTTTCAGAATCACTCAAAAACTACAACACAAAGTAAGTATATGATGTGGTCATATTAGAAAAGGAGAAAATTAAGCACAAACTGGCCGCAGCCCGAAGGCGGAGCTGAGTCGTGACTCGCGATTTGGGGACTGGGATTTTGGGTTAGGGCACTAGGGCAGAGAGTGAGAGATGAGAGATGGAAGATCTAAGGAGTAAAGGTATCGCCTAGTAAGAGATAAGAGATCTGAGAGTGAGATGAGAGATTAGAGATTAGAGTTTGTCTATTTTTAACTTTTAAGGGTTAATTTTTTTTGGACAATTCGGTTATTCGGTTAACCGAATTACAAGATTTTTAAAACCAAAGCCGAAAATCGAATGATAAATCGGATATAATCAAATTTCAAAAAATAATCGAATAATCGAAAAAAAATCAGTTACAAAAATTCGGTTTGATTATTCGATTTTATCCGTTTTTTACTACGTTCTAAAGAGAAACTAACTAATTGCCACATAGACACGAAGTTACAAATAAGAATGGGAAGAAAAAAATAAAATTTCAAAAATTAGACAGTGTGAGCTCAAGTATAAATTAAGGTTCACATGTAACCTGAAAGAATTAAATGACAAACGAAAAAACAGAAAATAAATGTGCGAGACTCGAGAGAAGCCTCCATGTGTCCGGAGGCAGAAGACTCGTGGAGGTGAATCATTTTGGGAATTGATTGAGGGATTGGATTGGTGGCTAGAAGGACATGACAATCTGGGCATTATTCTGATGACTAAGGGTATTTCTGGGATTTTCCTGAAGTCATGTGCCTGACATGTGACCACTTTTTAGAAAACCCTATAAATACCCCTTTCATTCCATTGAGAAGGGACCTTTTTTTGGACTTTGGACTTTTGACATCTCTTTGGACTTTTGGACCTTTGGACTTTTGGAAGGATAGAAGACTTGGAGATTCTCTCTCAACCCGAAACACTCAAGAAGGCTATCGGAATCCTTACTACTCTAATAAGATTCTCGGATCCTAAGAGTTTTGCCACGTATCATTGAAGTAATCGCTCACCTGTTCTTCTTTCCTCTTCAATTCATCAATCAATTTCGTACTTTTCGTGGATTTTTCTCTTTCTCAGCCAACACGATACCCTAACCTTAGTAAGGTACGATTTCCTTGGCCACAGACACCAAGTTAACTTTTAAATTTAAAATCATAAAATATTAAAAATCTCAAAAAAGAATTTCATTTTCAACAGGTGAATTCGATTCGAACAACCATCAAACAGGTTAAAAGTCATAACTATTTAATTTTAATTTCAAATTATGCAAATAATATGTCAAAATTTTTGTATTGACGAGACCTAGCATCACATGTAATTTATTTCATATAAAGAAGCCAAAAATAGAGCAGATCCGAGACTGAATCTAGCAATACATGAGATATTGTAAATATTTGTCTTCAAAAGTGGATAAAAACTAGATTTTAATCACATGGATAACTTATAAAAATTAAAGATTCTTCTAAGCTGCATGTAAATTAGGACAAGCTAGGAAATTATAAGCAATATCAATGGAGATTCGGGGGAAAGAGAAAGAACATCCATGGAGATTTGACCTGAATGCATGCATTTTGCTCTCTAATTAATGTAGTTAGTTAGGGTACATTATTTATAAGGCATGTGATGCACATGAGTAGGATACAATTCAATTTTAAGTCAATAGTCAACTAGTTTAAATTATGTCTAGTTAAGGCTGGAAAATGAGTAAACAGTTCGGACTTGATTCGTACTCGTTCGACTAAAAGTTCGATTCGAGCTCGACTCAAAATATAAATGAGTCAAATATGAACAAATTTTAAAGTTTGATAAATTACTTGAATCTCTTCAAATTATAATTTTCTATTGACACTCGGATCATATTTGTTCGAAAAGTTCAAACTGTTCGGACTCGATTCGAGATCGTACTCGACTCGGTAGCTAAATGAGCCTCAATCAAACCTTATTTTATACTCGATAAATTTTGTGAACCAAATCTGAACAACTCAATACTCGACTCGGCTCGGCTCGGTTCGGTTCATTTACACCCTTATGTCTAGTTTATTTTGATTTATTTTTTTATTTGGAAAACTTCAACGTAATTTCTGGTTAATTGTTTTTACTTAATTTGCAGTAGCTTATTACCAAAATCATATACTCCATAATTAACTACTTATTTCGCGGTACTCGAGAAAGAAATATTACTCCGTTTATAGAACACATAAAATGCATAAAATAGAGATTTTGATCATTTGTTTAGGGAAGTTAATTTCACCTCATTTGTCAAACACCCTAAAAGAATATGACATTGAACAAATTATGACCAAAATAGTATTGATCAAACTTATTTAATAAGAAAAATTCTCACAATTAATCAAAATAGAATCATAATCTCTAATAAACTCTACCAAATTAGGACCAATAAAAAAAGGGGAAAAAAAAAAGAACTCTGCTAAAATGAGGGCCATGACTCATGAGGGCAATAGTATATCACTACGTAGATAGGGAAAAGAGTCGAATAAATGGGGTCATGGCTGTAATGGTAATTGGCAGTCAAGTTTTAGTGACAATAGAAATTTATAATATGATTGTTTAAATTTGTCCACTTTCCAAAAACAATCCTCGTGCTCTAGTGGGACAACGCCATTCAATTTTTCAATGCAGCACTTTCTTACAACCACTTGTTGATGCTTCTTTTCCTCCCCCTTACCGAATTGCAGTTTGAAGGTGAGAAATGAATGACATCTACATAAATATGTTAGGAAATCTATATTTCTACATTAATATTTAATATTTTTATACGTATGACTCACATATTAATTAAAAAATTCGACACATCATATTGATGTGAAAATTTTAGCGGAATTGCACGATCTCCACATTACTAGCCTAATAAATATGTTGGACTACTTACTTACCTCAAAAGTTAACATATTAGGTTGAGACTCGCCATATGATGTGGGATTTCATGTGAAATCACAACAATTTCCATCTTTCATTTGAATATCCATCACTTGTAGCGGAATTGCACGATTTATTCCACATCAATTCATTATACACTTATGTAGACTAGCACAATAACATGTTGGACTACCTCCTTACTTAAAAGGTAAATCTATTAGGTTAAGACTCTACCGTACTTATTAACTCATCTATACTCTTGAAATTTATCTTATGTGGGATTCATGCGAAATATCCCAACAGAAATATCAGTTTCCTTTTTATGTTATTATCGAAACAAAATAGTTTTAAAAACAATAAGTCTGTCTTTTCTACCTCTTTTCTCTCTATTTTCTCTAAACAAAAACCCTAATCTCAATTTTAGATTTGGGGAAGACTCTCCTTATTGGAGATGTCCTCCCCTAGATCTCTCTTATTATACTCTAATAATTTCTTCTTTTTGCGGAGTTCATTTTTCCCTTTTGTGGAACTTAATTGTTTTCTCCATGATAATGGAGTTTATGTTTCCCTTATGTGAGATTTAGTTTCTCTATGATATAAGTAATTTCTTTCTCTTTTGTGAGAGAATTTTATATCTTCTCATGGGAGACTTTGCTTTTTCTACTTGAGAGAATTTTTTATTTTCATTCGTGAGAATTTTTTTTGTTCAGATTTGGGTGTGATTTTATCATGACGATCGGTTCTTCTTTTACTCGTATTGAAGAATTACTCAGATATGCATTGTCGACGTCGGGATTTTTATTTGTCCCTTTCTGTTCTTGTCTTTTGGTGTTCTCATGTTAGGTGAGATTTGTTTGAAAAAACAAGTTTGAAAAGGTCCGACGTGTATACGTCGACGATTTGACTGTAAGAGTCGCCATTTGGTAATTTTTAAATGGTTGCACTAACTCAACCGAGAAAAGGTTTGCACAAAGACTTAGTGATGTGACACTGTTTAACTGGTCTGCAAAATCGAAATTCGTTAGGGTCTGGGGGCTTGATTAAGCAGAGGGAAGGTGTTAGGCACCCCCCGACTTCCATGATAACACGGTTACCGCCACTTTTCATTAAAACTTTTATCTGTGAATGTGTGTGAGTTAGGTCTATGTGCAGTTGTTTGGAAGTAGTGCTATGCCTCGTTTGCACCTATATACAAAGGGTTTGACTTTTGTATAAAAGTTAAATTTTAACAAGATATAGCAATGATGTTTTGTAAAACAGGTTTTTTCAAACCCTTGTGTTCAATAGTAATTGAGGCCTTTGATACTTCTATTTTATTAATGTGTTCGGCTTGATTGCTTTTATTTTCGAGATGCGAGGCATCTTCGTGAAAATAAAATACATAGCAGTGCCGAACTCCTTGTGGGCATGAAAGCCATCTAAGGAAATTCAGACACCGTAGATAATTTACAAGCTGGCTGCAGCTACAAAATGTCCATCACGGGAACCGAATCTAGATTCAGAAGCTGAATCTGTGATCACATGAGTCCTAGGCTCACATGAGAAAGTAATATGTACAAAAGCTAGAAAAAGAACTAGATTTGAGTAAATCTAACCATTCCAGCTTCAACGGTTCCAGTTTAGTCACCATGAACCGATTAAAGTGAGAAATAGCCAGATTTAGGCAAATCTAGCCCGCAGGCTGAAAGATTAAATATCTACATTATGAAAGCGGTCAATATATATAAATATAAAAGCAATAAAAGGCCACGAAGTGATCTCCAGGCCAGACAGGAATGTAAATATATATATATATATATATATATATATGATAAGGATCTTAGGCTCACCCAACTAAAAACTCACCCAAACTCACCCCCCTTTAGTGACGGACCGAATGATGGTTCGTCCGTCGCTATATATACAACCGTCGTCTATATGTTGTCCGTCGCTAAAAGCTAAGACAATTGTTGTATATATAGCGACGGACCAAACCGTCGTCCGGGGGTGAGTTGGGTGAACTTTGAGTTGGGTGAGCTTAAGATTCGAACCGTATGTATATATATATTAAAGCGGTAAATGGCCACGAAGTAAACTCCAGGCCTGACAGAAATATATATATATAAGCTGTAAACACACCGGATATTATATCCAGGCTCAACCGAATAGATTTCGATATAATATATATATATATATATATAATATAAGCTGTAAACACACCGGATATTATATCCAGGCTCAACCAAATAGATTTCGATATAATATATATATATATATATATATATATATATATATAAGTATTTATATATATAAAAGTAGTAAACGCACCGGATGTTATATCCAGGCTCAATCGAACAGAGTTCGATAAATATATATATATATATATATATATATATATATATATATATATATATAAGTATTTATATATATATATAAAAGCAGTAAACGCTCTGAATGTTATATCCGGGATTAATCGAAACAGAGTTCGATAATAGCAAATATATATATATATAAGCCACGGATCGACGGTCTGGCATTGTGACGACCCCATAATAGGTCCACACAATCCATTTTGAGTCGCCAAATACATGCAGTGGCGAAGCCACAATAGATTTGTAGGGTCAATTGACCCCACTTAAAAAAAATTTGTTTTATAATATAAGGTAAAATTTGAAAATTTTAAGTATTATATATAAATTTTATATTATACGGGTTAAATTCAAAATTTATAATTTTGTCAATCAAATTTTAACCACATGACTCATATCCTCTCAATATATGTATATCTCTCTATAATATTTTAAACTAAATAATAATCTAATTTATATTATTTTTAAAAATAAATAATGAATAACTTACTTATAAACAATTGTGATTAAAAAAATTTATTATGAGTCAATATAGTGTATATATACCATATATTATTATTTATTATATTTTTATTATAATATAGTGTGTGTATATATGTGACCCGAAAGAATAAAATATTAAAAAAAAATTAGCTCGGGGCTGCCCCCGAACCCCCGCCAAATTATTTGTAGCTTTGGTAATAATTTCGACCCCATTCATAAAATTTTCTGGCTTCGCCACTAAATACATAGTACAGAATTCAAATACAAACTTCATTAATACAACTGTCGTGCAAAATACGACAATATATAAGCTGTGAGTTTGAATACAAATATTGTCTTGTAGACAATATCCAAACTCAAATAAAGTCCTTATTACAATTATTGTCACACTATTTTACACAATAGTGAAGACTACTATAAGAACCATCTTGGACCATTACTCCACTCCCCGACTAGTCCCAGCTACATTCTCGCCTCCTGAGAAGAACAATGGAATCAAAAAAAAAAAGGGTGAGCTCAACTAGCTCAGTAAAGATTATTATGACTAAGATAATATAAAATAAATTATCCTTAGTCCTCAACCGGGAAAAATCTGATAGAATAAAATAGACAACAAATTTTAGATCAACAACTGCAGCGAAAATAACAATCTATTAGAAGAGTCAAGTAGAGCATGATGTCTACTATCTTCTATGATTTAAAAGTCCATCATCAATATTTTATCCCTGTAACACTAATCAATAATTATTTCCAATCAATGAATTATCTATGCACTACGGGCCAAAGATAATTGTTTCTATCACCAGTGGTCATGATCACATCAAACACCTGTCCATCTATGCACTACGCGCCAAAGAGGACTTTTACCACAAACCTTTATCTGTACATCAAAGGTCATGAATATACCAATACACAATTCCTGGTCATAATCATACCAATCAACGGTCCATCTTTGCACTATGGGCTAAAGATAACTTTCAGCACAATATAAGCACGAGGATGATGACAATGATATAAAGAATCAATCAAGTGAGATCAATGATAAATATTAGAGATTTATAATTCAATTTATCCAGAGTTCAAGAATATCCAAATTGTCAACATGATCACCAATTGTGGAGTAAAATTTAAAAATGATATTCTTGTATCAAAAATAATTTGAACAGAAAAGAAACCAATTTTATCGTGAATAGTACCCGAATGAATAGTACCTCGTCATGCAAAGTACCCCGAATAAATAGTATCCCGAATGAATAATATCCTGAATGAATAGTACCCTGACATAAATAGTATCCCGCCATTTAATAAGGAAGTTTAGACCACTAGTGGAATGATATTAGATGAAGCACAAACTATTAAGAATATTCCACTAATTTTAAGGGTTTTCACCATTTAATAATAAGGTTATGGAAACAAACAATAAATTTGTACCATAAATGGAGAAATATGAAAGAAGACGATATCCCTTGATGAGTACAAAAGAATTGATATCTCATACGAGTATAAAAGAATATACGAAACTGCAATTGAATTTTCACCCGTCATGCGGTAATCTGCGTAGACAGATCATTTTCACAATTTAATAAAGAATGAATACGAAGAGTTATTCACTATGCATGCTGTAATCCGCGTAGACAGGTTACTTTCGCAGATCAATAAAGAATGAATACGAAGGGTTATTCACCATGCATGCGGTAATCTGCGTAGACAGATTTCTCCCACAGATTAATAAAGAATGAATACGTATGGTCATTCACCATGCATGCAATAATCCGCGTAGACAGGTTACTCTCGCAGATTAATAAAGAATGAATACGAAGGGTTATTCACCATGTATGCGGTAATCCGCGTAGGCAGATTACTCCCACAGATTAATAAAGAATTAATACGAAGGGTCATTCACCATGCATGCGATAATCCGCGTAGACAGGTTACTCCCGCAGATTAATAAGGAATAGAATGACAATCCTTATGAATATGAATAAATTAACATCCTTTACGAA
Source organism: Panax stipuleanatus (assembly GCA_020205555.1). Taxonomy (NCBI): domain Eukaryota; kingdom Viridiplantae; phylum Streptophyta; class Magnoliopsida; order Apiales; family Araliaceae; genus Panax; species Panax stipuleanatus. The sequence continues at coordinate 160,737,261 of CM035115.1, read as the reverse complement.
TACGAAAGAAATAATTTCCCTTACCTTAGTAGGAAATTGGATACTGCAATAGTGAAGTAGTAGAATACTCTTCTTCTTTCTCTCTATAGTCTCTCTCTCTATAGATTTAGTGAATTCGTAAGAAATAATGAAGGAATGAGCTTTTATTTATAGGAGAATGGACTAAAAAGTAACTAATTCACGAATGGTTCAGATTGATTTACTATTAAAACGGACAGTCCATATTGATTTATTATTAAAACTTCAACTGACGGTCCATATTAATTTACTATTATAACTTCAACTAGCGGTCCATATTGATTTACTATTATAACTTCAACCAACAATCCATATTGATTTACTATTATAACCTGTCTATGCGGACTACCACATGCCTGGTGAATAACCTTCGTATTCATTCCTTATTAATCTGTGGGAATAATCTGTCTACGCGGACTATCGCATGCCTGGTGAATAACCTTTCGTATTCATTCTTTATTAAATTATGAAAATGATCTGTCTACGCGGATTACCGCATGACGAGTGAAAATCCATTTGTAGTTTTTTGTATTATTTCATTTCATATTCCTAAATCTAAACTTACTATTGCTTCTATAATTTCTGAAATGATTAGAAATTTCTTGAGGTTTGTGCTTCATCTAATATCATTTCATTGAAATATTGGTCTGAACTCTCTTATTGAAATTTTAATCTTTTCATGTCGGTGTACTATTAATTCGGGGTACTATTCATACGGTACTATTTATACGGTACTATTCATGAGTACTATTCACAATAGAATTTAATTTTCTTTTTGGTCCAAATTATTTTTGATACATGAATATCATTCTTGAATTTTACTCCACAATTGGTGATCATGTTGACAATTTGGACATTCTTGAACTCTGGATAAATTGAATTATAAATCCCTAATATTTATCCTTGATCTCACTTGATTGATTCTTTATATCATTGTAATCATCCTCTTGCTTATATTGTGGTGAAAGTCATCTTTGGCCCGTAGTGCATAGATGGACTGTTGATTGGTATGATTATGACCAGTAATTGTGTATTGGTATAATCATGACCTGTAATGTTACAGATAAAGGTTTGTGGTGAAAGTACTCTTTGGCCCGTAGTGCATAGATGAACAGTTGTTTGACATGATCATGACCACTGGTGATACAAACGAATATCCTTGGCCCGTAGTGCATGGATAATTCGTTGATTTGAAATATTTATTGATTGGTGTTACAGGGATAAAATATTGATGATGGACTTTAAAATCATAAAAGATAGTAGACATCATGCTCTACTTGACTTTTCTAACGGATTGATATTTTCGCTGCAGTTATTGATCTAAAATTTGTTGTCTATTGTATTCAATCAGATTTTTTCCTATTGAGCACTAAGGATAATTTGTTCTATATTATCTTAGTCATAATATTTTTTACTGGGCTAGTTGAGCTCACCTTTTTTCTTTTGGTTCCATTGTTCTTTTCAGGAGGCGAGAATGTAGCTGGGACTAGTCGGGGAGTGGAGTAATGGTCCAAGATGGTTATTATAGTTGTCCTCACTATTTTGTAAAATAGTGTGACAATAATTGTAATGAGGACTTCATTTGAATTGGATATTGTCTACAAGATAATATTTGTATTGAAACTCTCAGCTTATGTGTTGTCATATTTTGCACGACTGTTGTATAAATGAAGTTTGTATTTGAATTCTGTACTATATATTTGACGACTCAGAATAAATTGTGTAGACCTATTTTGAGGGCGTCACACCGTTAGCCTTGTCTTTCAAACCACATTCCCTCCTCCTTCCACTTGTTTTCCGGAGATTGGGACAATACTTGTATATTCCATTCCTTCCGCACGATCAAGTTTGACTACTTAGGTATTTTTTAAAATTTAAAATTGATGTGATTCACGTAAAATTTGAGGATAATAAAATTTATAATTAGTCATCGTACTTTAAAAAAAAGTTTAAAAATTTTATAATTGTGTTGACTATAATTAAATAAATTTATATCAATTTTAAAATTTAAAATGTGACGACTAAGTTTTAAAAATTAAAACTGATCTTATATTTTGAAAAGAAAGAGTACACTATATATGGATATGCTACGTTTGGATTGGAGTAATGAAGGTGAGAATGGAATGACTCATTTCTATGGAATGAAAAAAATTGTGTTTGGTTGCGATTGAAATTGATTGAACCATTCTTATTCTTTCCAAATTTATGAATTTTATTTCTTGGGGGAGGGAGAGTATGAAATAACTCATTCCAACTATACGGAATGAATCATTCCATTTTTTCAATCCAAACCTAACGTTAGTATCTTTTGATCCCCACTTTGTCATATTTTGTAATGGTTTCTTACATATCTTATCCATCTGCAACCAATTTTCAAATGAAATGAAAGCTATGCTTTTTCTTTTTATTTTTTATGTAACTTTTGCGCATTTAAAAGTTTATTAATCATCTGTTCACACACTATATATTAGCATTTGAGTCTGTTATGTATTGCGCTAAAATTTATGCTGAATTATAATTGCGTAGTTTATCAATACAATAAGAATTATAGAAGGGTCTCATTTATTACATATCTCTTTAAAATTAAAAACTATCACTAATACTTATTCACATAATTAACAATCAAAAAATCAATCTAAATATTAACCATATATATCATTACCGTTAGCATTTTTGGTAATGGGTCTAAAAGTACTCCATCACTGATCTTGTAGTCATTTGCATGTATTAGATTGTGTTACTATAAGAAGCTTTCTTTGCAATATGCTTATGCTCCACTACATGTATACTTTTTTAATTCCTTTATTACAAGAACAGTTTTATTCAAATTTGTAGTGCATGCAACAGTTTTGATCATTATTAGTAAACCAAAATTTGCATAACTGTGTTTGTAAAGATGTGCAAACACAAACTTGTGCAATAAAAGACTATATCAACCATGTGAAGAAACTAACAGAGATATGTTGAATAGTACATATCAAATTCTAAAGATGCTAACTTAGCTATATCTAGGCCAGTGATAACAAAATGAAGAGTTCATAATATCAGAGCACTGACAGTATATATATATATATATATATATATATATATATATATATATATATGGATACATTAAACAAGGGAAATTGTTATATATTACTCAATTTGCTTGCTAAATAGTACTCCTCCTATTTGATTATTTTTTTACATATATCTAGGAGAAAAAATTAATTTTTTTCTACTTTGCCCTTAAAAAAATAGAGTAATTGAGAGAGGAGGAAGAGTTATTAATTAGTGCATGGATAGTAATGAAATTTCAAATCAACATTAATTATCTAACATTAGAATTCATGAGATTTCTTAATATGTGTGATTATATCTTAAACAACTTATATAATGGAAACGAGGGGGTATTTTTGAAGAACTTTTCACATATATGGTAATGGAACAAACTAAAAGGAAAAGCATGACCTTTCAAAAGGAAGGCAACTGCAAGTCTGCAATGCAATTTATACTTCATTTGCTTTAGCTTTTTTCTTCACAATTCTCAGCTGCTTCTGCGTTCTCTCTGAACTTCTTATATATGTCACTTTTATAAAAATGTCGAGTTCTTGCTCCCAAAAGCAATGAGACAAGAGCTCCAAATAATGCAGCAGCTGCCAAAATTATGAAAGATAGCCTATAACAGTTGGAGCCAATGCAAGTCAATTCCTCCTTCAGTGATCTTTGCATTTTCTTCCTCGAAAGCTCCTTCAATGCCTCGTGATCATAAAGAACTCCGGTGATTTTCACATTTAGTATATATGAACCACATGGACAAGCCAACTGCCCAATATTGAACAATGTAGCGTAGTGCTTTAGGCCAAATAGCTCAGATGTTACGACATTAAGTATTGTGTATTGTGCTCCTAACGAGAATCCGATTATAACAGATGCAACGTACACTGAACCTTGGATTGGGAAGGCAATGAGGAGGTGTCCAATGCAGGACAAGAAGAGGACTAACGCGGTCGTTAGGGGCCTGGGAAATTTAAACTTAACCAGTAGTTTTTCGGAGACTAAACCAGCAAAAATCCTTCCAAAGTAATTCCATATGCTTACTTGAGATATGAATGTATTTGTGGTTTTTTTCTCATATCCTAGTGACTCTCCAATTTGACCCAAGTTGTCAAACGCGGTTACACTTGAGCCTATTCCACTAGCTGTTGCAATTAATAGCAGTAGCATGTCCATACTAAAAAGTGCTTGTAAGATTGTGTAATCTTCCCCCCTTTGTGGTTTATTAAGCCAAGATGGTTTGGGCTTCTCTTCTGCTTCTGTGGTAGAGAATAACCTCGACGAATGTGGAATCTCGACTGTTATTGTGGTAGGACTAATGGGATTTTTCTTTTGGTTCCAAAGAAGTAATTCTTCCCTAAAAACAATAAAAAGAGGGGAAAAGAGTACGACACAAACCAAAGTGGCACTTGCTGCATAAGCTGCCTGAGGAAAAAGAACTAATTTTTGAGTTATAGTCATAACCATGAGAAATAATGCTAGCACAATTGATACATATAGGAAATGGTACAAAACTCTGACCTCATTGGGTTGCCTAACAACCTTCATAGTCCGAATTGCATAAACAAATACCAGATTTATAGCAGCCGGAAGCCAAGCGATGAGAAGGATAAGAGACTTGGGATCATTTCCATATAAGCCCAAGTAAATTTGTGTGGTGAGAGCACCACTTAGCCCACCAAAACCTTTCAAGACACCTAACAAGATTCCTCTATTCTCGGGGAAATTTTTGACACAAGTGACAAGAACTCCAGTGTTTGCAAAGTTGAGAGCATTTGCTGCAATGAACATATACATGCACATCTGCCAAACCTTTGGCTTGGCGATTTTGCTAGTGACAGCTAGCCAGATCATGAAGTAACCTACAAAATTCATGGATGAGCCGGTAAAGAGAATAAACCATGTTGGAGTTACCTCAGCAATTAGGCCTGAAACTATCCCAATACCCGTGCCAAGTTCTTTGAAGAAGCTCAACAGATTGAGCGTGCGCTGATCATAAGCTAGACAAGTTTTTATCTCTATGGAGTATATTCCAAAAAGATATATACCTCCTACTGCTGCCATGATAAGAGAAGAGGCGAAAAGAGGAAACCATCGCCCACGAATTACATGTAAAGAAAATTGAAGCCTGTCAGCAACACCTCCAACAGCAGCAGCAGCCTTGTTTTCTGTCATTGTTTTGAAGATAGTTCGAGTAGTGAATGTATATCCCTCTATTGTAGATTGAGATTTAAATTTGGAAAACAAACAAGAAATCCTTCTTAAAATTAAGCAACGAGATAATTAGCATTTAAAGGGCTTTTTTACATGAAAGAACACTCCCGTTTGTGAGTTTGGAGGGATGAGATGGGAAGAGAAAGTATAGGAGGAGAAGGGATGGGAAAGGATTGGAAAGTATTATAATTTTTCCTTGTCATGTTTGTGAGTTTTAAAAAGGAAGGGAACGAAAGAGATTTTTATTATATTTTCTTTGTTTGTGAGTTTAGAATGAGAGAAAGGAAGAGAAAATAATTTTATTTTTAAACCACACTATTATTATATTACCCTTGTATATAAATATAATAAATGTATGGTTTAACAATGTATAGCTATTGAATTATTTTATTCAATCTTTTATGTTCATATGTATTATATATATATATATATATATATATATATATGATCCAATCCATGGCAACCGGTTGCCAGATCAATATTCATGGCAATCAACTTGTCAGCCGTAAATCAATTTAATAAAAGGCTGAGATTGAAGTAATTTTATACCCAGCCGCTACATGTTGTTTCGGTTTCTAATTTAATAAATGGGCCTTCAGCTGACCAAACACATTGTGTAAATGAGTTTCACTTTGTGATCTTTTATATTAAAAAAAAAGAAAAGAGAACCGCTACACTTAGTAGCGACTTGGTCAATGAATTTTTGCAACACCATGTAGCGGCTGTTCACTCTTGCACTTGCTTGGCCATTATTAAATTGATTTGCTTGGTCATTATTAAATTGCTTTGCATCGCTACACCATGTAGCGGCTTGCACATTAAAAATATTATGTTATTTTACATTCTTTCAATTGTCCCATTATTAAGTCAGTTGTTGTTAGAAAAAAAGGTTTCTTTTTAAAAAACTAATCCGACTTAATAATAATAATAATCCGATTTTATTATTATTATAATTATTAAAGTAAGATTATATTAAAAAAAGAGGACCGCTACACCATGTAGCGGCTTCGCGAAAAAGATAACACTTGAACACTTGCTACTTGCTTAGGTTAGGGAAGAAAACATTAACACTTGCTTGGGTTTTTTGCAAATTGCTTGCACCTCTACACCATGGAGCGTCTGCTCCATTAAAAATATTATTTTATTTTACATTCCTTCCATTGTCCCATTATTAAGTCACTTGTTGTTAATAACAATAATAACAAAGCAATTTAATAACGATCAAGCAAAAGCAATTTAATAATGACCAAGCAAGTGCAAGAGTGAACAGCCGCTGCATGGTGTTGCAAAACTTCATTGACCGAGCCGCTACTAGGTGCAGCGGTTCTTTTTTTTTTTAATATAAAAGATCACAAAGTGGAATTCATTTACATATGTATTTGACCAGCTAGAGCCCACTTATTAAATTAGAAGTCAGAATAACATGTAGCGGCTGAGTATAAAATTACTTCAATCTCAGTCATTTATTAAATTGATCTACGGCTGACAAGTTAGTTGTCATGATTATTGATCTGACAACCGGTTGCTATAAATTAGATCCCTATATGTGTGTGTGTATATATATATATATATATATATATATATATATATATATATATATATATTAATTCTAATTTATTATTGTTAACGCCCGATTTTGTACGCCTGACGAAATCACCCCAAAAGACAGGCCAAAACAGCGCCAACGGTTGATTGTATCGTTATGAATTCAAACTCACAAAAATACACTCACATAAACATAAATAGAGAGATAGAATATGAACACAAGAATTACGTGAAAACCCAATTGGGAAAAACCACGGAGAGAGAGAGTAATCCACTATAATAATTTTGGGAGTACATATGGTGTATTTGTGTTGTATCATATTTTCTCCTGTGTGTTTCATAATGTCTTCAACCCTTGCTTGTAGCCGTATTTATAGAAGTCTCGTCCGTCCAAACCCTACTAGGAATAGGAGTCCTAGTCAAAATCCATTTATAACTGCAATTGCTTCTTTCCCAAGTTAGATATCTTCATCCCACCAAATAAGGAAACCTCAATCCTTCTCTAATAAGGACTCTTACAATAAAATACATAATAAACATATATGGACCAACATTAAATACGGCCCATTACATATATAGGGCTACCCCATGGCTAGGCACAAATATTCACGCCCCAACATTGCCCCCCAGTCTCTTATTTATAAGGAACTTATAATAAGAGAGTATACAAATAGATTGGGCTGCACCATGGCTAGACCCGAGTAATCACAACCCAACATTGCCCCCCAGTCTTCCATAAACCGGAACATTTGATGAAAGAGTATATAAAATACATAGCTCAGCAACATAAAACGTCCAGCCCACCGGCTAAGAATTTGGCGATCTTCGACCGAGCCCAACCGGACCAAGAACTGAAACTCTCTGACCGAGCCCAGCAAATTCAAGAACCGAGACTCTCTGACCGAGCCTAACAAATCCAAGAACCGAGACTCTCTGACCGAGCCCAGCCTTCGTCTTCGAGTCGATGCATATGTTATATATGCATGAATGAATGAATAAATGCATGAATGAATGAATTAATGAATGCATGAATGAATGAATTAATGAATGCATGAATGAATGCATTCATGAATGGAAGTGCACCCTTAAATAAATATTCACTTCGCTACGAGGAGACGAAGGAATCCAACCTTAAACCTCTGAAGTCCTTCTCTCCGAGAGCCGAAGGAACATCATGAAAAATATTCACATCGCTCCGAAGAGGCGAAGGAATCCCACCTTAGTCACTCCGATGTACCCTCTCTCCGAGAGCCGAAGATATACCGAGAAAATTTGCTTCTAAGAGAAGCCCACCATAGTCACTCCGATGGGCCTTCTCTCCGAGAGCCGAAGGCACACCAGAAAAAATATTGCTTACACATGAAGTCCCCCATAGCCCCACCGATGACCTTCTCTCCGAGAGCCGAAGGCACATCAGGAATGTTCCAAGACGCTCCGAAGAGGCGCTGGAACCCAACCTTTAGATACTCCGATGTACCCTCTCTCCGAGAGCCGAGGGTACACCAGGAAAAGTTGCTTCAAAGATGAAGCCCTCCATAGCCCCACTGATGACCTTCTCTCCGAGAGCCGAAGGCACATCAGGAATAAACATTCGCTTCGCTACAAAGAGACGAAGGAATTCCACCGTAATCACTCTGGTGACCTTCTCTCCGAGAGCCGAAGGTACATCAGGAAAATAAAACTCCGCTACAAAGAGACGAAGTGTCTTCCTCCTTAGCACCAAAAGAATCGATCCACTGATCGATTAGGCAGGTTTTGGTCCGTTAAACGGACAATCATAAAAGAACTCCATGCTGCTAGTCTTCCAGAGACGTCTGACCGACCCTGATCTTTCTTCAGAAGTTGATCCGTATATTCCACCACCAACCGATCTTGGAAATATTGCTGAAGCCTCTGACTGGCCACCACCAAAGCGTACATAAATATTTTCCAAATTCGGGCTCCTTATTTCCACATCCCTTAGGGATTAGGTGCTGCTTACCCCCAGTCTCCTGCACCAGAACTGCTTCTGTCACGAGAGCTGCTCTGAAGCCTGCTCTCGATTTGCCTCGTATCCGCTGCATGACGCACTGTGTACTCCATTCTCAAAGTCAACGAATTGTCTTCCTATCAACAACAGTCCCGCTGAATTGTTCAATCAAACCCACCATACTGATTCTGAAATTATTTCTCCATAGACTGTAAGTTATCTTTTCCACTGCTATCTCCGTCAAGTCCATCGAATATCCCTCCTAGTAAATTCATGAATCTGAAGCCTCCTCTATCTGTTGCGAAAGAAAGAGCCACTGTTACTTGGGGATTAAGCTGAAGTCAGTCAATATGCTTGCGATGCCTATAATGCCGAAGTGATCCAAAGTTTCCTATCTCCTTTTAATGACTTTATATTAGTAACCATAAATTCCATCAGTGTTGCGTCACTTCCTGTCCATGCCCTGTATCCCTCCTTCCACGTGCAGATTCTCCATTTCCCGTAACATCACAATCCCGATGACAGTCTCCAAAACCTGGTGGGTCATATTTATTCTTTCTTCCCGAACAACATCGCAAAATAGCTTAACCGAAGAAGCTTGAGGAAAACGCCGAAGTTGCCTTGCCAAGTAAAGATAGTCCGAAGAGGAATCGCCGAAGGGTTTGCCGAAGTGGTCCGCAGTCATGCCGAAATCCTGCCGAAGTCCAGCCGAAGTCATGCCGAAATCTTGCCAAAGTAGTTTGAGTATGCCTAAGGATAAGTCATGTCGAAATTCGGCCGAAGTGAAAACATGATGAAGCCAATATAATACATTCTGAAAGAAAACTGCTATCGTCCGAAATGGACCCTGTTGCCCGAAGTGCCATGAGAGGACATCTTGAACTGTCAAATCTGCTGTAGTATTTTGATGGCGACCATGCCGAAGTGTCGACCGACTAATCTGAAGCCCCGATCAATTTCCATTCTGTAGCTTGTAATAGTTGGTGTCGAAACCAAAGTGTTGAATAAATGCCGAAGTTATCAACTTCGGTGAAGCTCAGAGCATTTTTCTCGAAGTCCCGATTCCGCCAAGGGTTATCCTGACGATTTCCCCTCGGCTTCTGCACTGACGGTTGGGCCTCCTGATGAGACCTCTTTCCACGGGGGCTGACTTGTCTTCGATCTCTGCGAACGATCTGCGCTGACGATTGGGCCTCCTGATGAGACTTATTCCCACGGGGACTGACTTGTCTTTGATCTCTGCGAACGATCTGCTTCTATCACGAGAGCAGCTCCGAAGCCTACTCTCGGTTCTCCTCGTATCTTCAACATGTCTTGTAACTATAGTAATTGGAAACCACCAAATCCTTGTTCATGATTCTAATTCCAAATTTTGCAGTACCCCAGTTGGACCCCGTACTGTTTGAGAAGCCAAGACGATCACCGTTGCACATTATCCCAACTATGAGATATACTGATGCCCAAGAAAGTATCAAAAGTTCTAACCACCATGTATCCACACAATATCAAAAGTCTCCATGTTATCGCTTACTGCATAAGCCAAATTTGGTTGAGGTATAGTTCCTGCTTTGTAATAGGCTGAAGTGCCGAAGCGTTCCGAAGTAGTCTGGACCCACTTTATTTTATTTTCCTCAATCTTCCTTCCAACCATCGAAGCCTTTACAGTACAATTTCAGCCTTATTATACAATATTCCGAAGATTGTCACAATGTTGTCCCGAGGAACTGTTTTCATCATTAGGCATAAGTTGGTTGAAACATATATTAGTGTAACAGTAGGCATTTAATAAAAATAAAGGAACAAGTTTTATAATATTAAACATGTTGCTCATGAAATACATCACATATGAATTGGCATACACAATATGTCCACGTGTAAAGTAGTATCAATGATGATGATGCAATTTTAAGTTTCACAAATAGATTAATAGCAGTATAAATGTTGCAATTATATTATTGATCTAATAAAAAAGAGCAATTTAGCTTTATATGTAGATCCTCCAATTAAAATTGGTGATTTTAATTAGACACTAGAACAAGTGTCTCGATTCCCACAGACGGCGCCAATGTTAACGCCTGATTTTGTACGCCTGACGAAATCACCCAAAAAGACAGGCCAAAACAGCGCCAACGGTTGATTGTATCGTTATGAATTCAAACTCACAAAAATACACTCACATAAACATAAATAGAGAGATAGAATATGAACACAAGAATTACGTGGAAACCCAATTGGGAAAAACCACGGAGAGAGAGAGTAATCCACTATAATAATTTTGGGAGTACATATGGTGTATTTGTGTTGTATCATATTTTCTCCTGTGTGTTTCATAATGTCTTCAACCCTTGCTTGTAGCCGTATTTATAGAAGTCTCGTCCGTCCAAACCCTACTAGGAATAGGAGTCCTAGTCAAAATCCATTTATAACTGCAATTGCTTCTTTCCCAAGTTAGATATCTTCATCCCACCAAATAAGGAAACCTCAATCCTTCTCTAATAAGGACTCTTACAATAAAATACATAATAAACATATATGGACCAACATTAAATACGGCCCATTACATATATAGGGCTACCCCATGGCTAGGCACAAATATTCACGCCCCAACAATTATTATGAGTATATAGTTTATTAATAATAATATTATTATTATTATTATATACGTATATTGTTATTATTATTGTAATAATATTATATACAGTATAATTTGCTATGACAATCGTCAAACTTATTACAGTATGACATTATTAATACTTGAAGTACGTATTTGTATTACAGTATAAGACGAAATGATTAATACTCCACGTGATGCACCATCCTTATTGGGTGGGGGGTGGGGGGTGGGGGGTGGGGGGTGGGGGGTGGGGGGTGGGGAGTGGGATTTAATTAGGGAAATGCTCTAGATATTAAAATCATTAGGGTCATGTTTGTTTGCAACGATTATAATTCCGGGATTATAATGTTAAACTTTGAGCCTAAATTAATATGGGTGTCATTAATTATTTGAAATAATTTCACATATCAATGTGTTCTACTCCATGAATAGATTAAATTAAGTATTTGGAAGCTCAAATCCATGGAGTAATAAATGAGATATTAACTCCCAAATATCACCCTAGAAATGATAAATGATAATAAATACATGTGGGATTTAATTAGGGACAAGATTGTCATATTATTTATTTTATAAAGTTATTTTTGGTAATATAAAATATATTATGTTGTCATTCTTTTCCATCCCTCCAAATCCTCCCACTTTGAGGGAAAAGTTTTGAGCCAAAAATAAAATTAATTTTACCTCCAATCCCTTCCCATCCTCTAAAAAAACTCACAAACATGAGTTTTGGAGGAATTTTAATTATTTTCCCATCCCTTCCCTTCCCCTCAAATAAAAACTTACAAACACAGTCTTAATCAAATTGCGTATTTTATATAATATTATTTTGTGGGATAATATTAATTGTATATATTAAACCATGCTAATTGATTGGTCTAATTAGGTATGACATATGAACTCTAATTAAGTGTAATATTGGCCGACTAGTGTGAGTTATTTAAGTAATCTAGCTTTTGGGCTTGTGATGGGTATGTTCACTATAGGATTACTAATCAGGATTATTATAAATAAGAATTAGGTCATGACATCTCCATTGATCCTACACACGCATAATATTGAGGGCACATTTGTCCAATGGAATTAGGAATATAAATGCAAATGAACTATATCCATCCAATTTGATGCTTAATTGCTTTAGTTTTGTCTCCACTTCTAATATTCCTTAGTGCTGTACTATGTCCGCCAACTTGATTATATGACTATTGCTTCTTTTTCATGAACCATTACATTTCTTGGTTACTCATATTATTCAGAATCTTATGTACTTCCCTGCACAAGATAATTTTTTTTCCCCAATATTTCTTCAATAATACTTTTTTTTACTCTTCAAATTATAGAGAAACGTGCTTCCTTAAAGGTAGGTGTCTTCATGAAAACAGGAAAAGAAAATTATTTTTTTTTTCCATTTTTGCACAAGATCCTAAAATGTAAAGATCCTAGTGCTTGTGCTTCCTATGCGTTAAGTTTGCTAGTGCTGCACAACATCCCCAGACACTTGTTCGCTATAAGACCAATGTCAACTTATATATAAAATGACAATACAATGTGTTCATCATATCTAATATCGAAAAGTTACAGACCCATTATTGAAAAGTCAATTAATTGTTACTAAGCCATAACACCAATTGATTCTGAATTACATTTCGAGTTAGAGCATAATTGCATAGTCATTAATGTACGTTGTTTCAAATTTAAAGTTCATCATACTGTATTTGTACAACCTTAAGCAAGCAAGCAAGCATTGGAAAGAACCTTATTCCATATGAAGAAGATATTTAGTCGATCCAATTGGAAGAATAAAAAAAATGTAGAATTTTGCAGAAGTATCAACCATGTGAAGGGACAAACAAAGAAATGCTCTAGATATTAAAATCATTAGGGTCATGTTTGTTTGCAACGATTATAATTCCGGGATTATAATGTTAAACTTTGAGCCTAAATTAATATTGTAATACCCGAAAAAAAAAATAACATTTAACTTTAGATTTTTTTAAAAATATTTTAAGTGGACCTTGTCTTTTATTTGGGTTTGTCTTTTTATATTAATTGGATTTTTCTTGTGTTTGGATCAAATTGTATTTAATTATGTGGACTACATTAATTTGGGCCTAAAAATTTATTGGGTCTAATTTATATTTTTGTAATATTAAAATCCTAATAAAATTTGGAGAGTTAATAAGATATATTAATTAATAAGGAATAGCTAAACCTAATCTCACTCACACACAATTGTTATGAACTAGTGGAGAAAAAGAAATGAGGCAGCGACAGAAGGAACGAAAGAAATTGTGATTCAGGTGAGTCCCATAAAATTTCTTTTAGCCGACATATATTAATTACAGAGTATCCAATTCGGTAATAATCAAAAGGCTATGTAAAGATTTTTGTCATTGCTTTATATTTATTTGGAACGGAGGCTAGTACTGCTATACTATATTATATGTTCTATATATATATATATATAAGATGTACTTTTCCACCAAACTTTTGTTATTGTTGCTGTGTAGATTTTGTCAGATTGCTTGATTTTGTAGAACGAAGGGTACTATATAGCATATATATATAAGTCATGTAGTATGCATATTAATGATGCAGAGCATCCTGAAGGAGAAAAAAAAGGAATGATGGCTAGATTATAATAATAATAATAATAATTAATGAGTTTACTTAAAGGGTTAAAGGTGGGAAAAAAAAAATAATTTTGCAAACATACTTATATTTATTTATTCTCTTTGTTTAGTTCGGACGGAAGAAGTTTAACGAATAAATTTTGGAGTATAATTTGGGTATTACATTGCTTAATTCAGGTACGGATTCCGTACTCCTTCAGCGATTCTCTCATTAAATTTAATTTGTTCGTTTTGTTTCTCGTTTCAAATTGGTTATTATTTCTCATGATCGTTCGTTCTCATATTCTTGTGATAGTTTCGTCTTGGTATTGATACTTAGAACTCGTGTTTGTACTCTTGATCTAGTGTATCATGTTTAATATTTATTTCGATATTTGTAGAAAGTACATGTTAATATTTTTGGAGACTTTGTGTTGATGATTCGTTTGATTTAACATGTACACTTTCGAACCCTTTGTGTTGATATTGTGTCGCATGTGTTGCGACATAGTATTTTTGTTAGAATATACCGTAGGGTATACCTGAGCTATAACCACCTGTGGGGGTACCACAAGCATGTCGTCTTGGCACGAGAGGCATGACACTTTTCGTGGCGGTGTGATCAGTCCACGGCGTCTCCGTTTTGTGCTCCGGTGGGAGTTGGCCATTTGGTATTTTATTGTGGGAGGTGTATGGGTCGACCCTAGTTTTCTGTTCTGTTCTGTTCTGCGGAGTGGCGATGTTTGTGCCAAACACGCCTTCTGATTTTGCATACATTTGGATTCGCGGTCCAATGTGTGTGACTTGCCTGTGTGGCATTATTTTACTTGCTTGTGTGGTAAGGTATATTTCTGTTTTGTTTTGAGCTCGGTATGAAATAACACCCAACCATTTGATTCAGCCTATTATTTCATTGTGTTAGTTTTGTTCGTTTCAGTTCAGTTCAGTTCATTTATTGAGTTAGTTATTTCTTTTCATTATTTTTGTATTATATCCGTACTGGGCGTTTGGCTCATGCTGTATTTTTCTTCCGGCAGATAATCAGGGGGATCAAGGGCAAGTGTGATGAGAGCTCCATTCGATCAAATGATTTAGATATTCTGTTTAGGCTTGATAGATTGATTTTATTTTGAGTTGTAATAAATACTCTAGATTTGAGCTTGAGTCTGTTGGCATTTATTTTGGTTTGACCTTTTGATATTTATTAGTGAAATATTATTCTTTCGTGGCATAGAGGTTTCGTTCGATTTTGTTGTGTTTTGAGTAACCTCCCTTTCTATTTCGGGAAGGGGGTCTTTTCTTGTAGAAAACCTATTTAGGTTTGACCTGTGAGTTATGGGTAGACTTCTGGGTTAGGTTTTGTTCAGTTTGATTTTCTGTTCAGCTATATTCGAATCTGTCTTTAATCTGTTTTGCGTATATTCGTTGATTTGTTCTTAGATGGCTCGTTGATCCGCTAGAGTTGCTGGGAGGAGAGGTAACAATAGGGAAAGAGGTGATGGTCAGCCCGATGAGCAACCTAATGACCAGATTAATGCTCAATTGGCTAACTTGGTGAATCAGGCAGTTAATCAGGCTTTACCGCAGTTGGTGGCACAGGTGGTGCAGGCAATGCAGCAGCCGCCAGAAATTCCTGAGCATGGGGAACTCGGGAAATAATGGTTCGTAGGCAAACGAAGAGGAAGGGAATGCGGATGGTCTTGATCAACAGGTGGTTCCAATGTACGTATGGTTGGAGAGGTTTCAGAAGCAGAAGCCACAGTCATTCAGTTCAACTCCGACCCTAATTGATGCGGAGAATTGGATTGCACACCTAGAGAAGATTTTTGATGTGTTGGGGTGCTCAGATAATCAGAGAGTGTTGCTTGCTGCTTACAAGCTGGAGGGGGATGCACAGAGGTGATGGAAAGCGCTAAAAACAATCAAGGGTGATGGGTACGTGGAGACACTTCGTTGGGCAGAGTTTTGTGAGGTCTTTTATCAGCAGTACTTTCCAGCTGCTGATAAAGAGGCCTATGCTAGAGAGTATCTGTCTATTCGACAGAAAGATGATGAGTCCATCACGGATTTCATGACGAGGTTCTCCAGGTTGGCAGGTTTTGCGGGAACCTCTTCAGGGACTGCAGCGGAACAGGCGGAGAAGTTCAAGTGGCGGATTCATTATAGGTATCGCCAACATCTCATTAACACCAAGTTTGCAGATGTATCAGCTGTGGCTAATGCGGCCAAGAACATTGAGATGGAGCGGCAGGACTTTCGGTCTTCCAAACCGGAATGGAGTCGAAAGAGGGACAGAGATGACCACCAGGATCAAGCTTCGAGTCAGCATGTGCAGAATCAAAGTCGATATCTGGGACCAGCTGGTAGGGGTAACCCAAATCTTATTCCGATAGTTCCTTGTGCCATGTGTGGGGTTAATCATCCGGGGAGACAGTGTCATAGAGTTACTGGTGCATGCTTCTTGTGTGGACAGATGGGTCACATGGCTAGAGATTGTACCGGGCCACGTGGTAATGGTGGAGGCGGTGATCATGGTGGCAATGGTGGTCAGCGTCAAGGTGGTCGAGTGTTTGCCTTGACACATAATCAGGCACCAGGTGCGCCAGGTACTGTTTCTGGCACTCTTTTAGTTGGCAGCCGTGATGCTTCTGTTTTATTTGATAATTAAGTTCGTTCTTTTCTTTTGATTCCGGGGACGGAATCCTTTTTAAGGGATAGGTGATGTAATACCCGAAAAAAAAATAACATTTAACTTTAGATTTTTTAAAAAATATTTTAAGTGGACCTTGTCTTTTATTTGGGTTTGTCTTTTTATATTAATTGAACTTTTCTTGTGTTTGGGTCAAATTGTATTTAATTATGTGGACTACATTAATTTGGGCCTAAAAATTTATTGGGTCTAATTTATATTTTTGTAATATTAAAATCCTAATAAAATTTGGAGAGTTAATAAGATATATTAATTAATAAGGAATAGCTAAACCTAATCTCACTCACACACAATTGTTATGAACTAGTGGAGAAAAAGAAGTGAGGCAGCGACAAAAGGAACGAAAGAAATTGTGATTCAGGTGAGTCCCATAAAATTTCTTATAGCCGACATATATTAATTACAGAGTATCCAATTCGGTAATAATCAAAAGGCTATGTAAAGATTTTTGTCATTGCTTTATATTTATTTGGAACGGAGGCTAGTACTGATATACTATATTATATGTTATATATATATATATATATATATATATATATATATATATATATATATATAGGGGCTTAATCCATAGCAACCGGTTGCTAGGGGTACTATTCAGCAACCATAATCTCCACCATTGATCAATAAAATTAAGGGCTGAAGATTGGAAATAAAAAGGTCCAGCCGCTACTCTTAGTAGCGGCTGTTACATCAACTTTTTCAGCATAGCAATTTACCAAAATATCCCTCATTATTAATATTATATTAATTATTTTCAACCGACCGCTACTAAGAGTAGCGGCTGACTCTCTCTCTCTCCTCCTTATATATGCACTCTCTCTCCTCTTTATATATTATAAAAATATATATATTATATATAATATATAATATATAATATAATATATAATATATATTATATAATATATCAACCGGCCGCTACTCTTAGTAGCGGCTGGCTCTCTACTCTCTCTCCTCTTTATATATTATATATTATATTCTATAATTATTATAATATTCTTTTGACATTATTATATTATCATAAGAAAAATAATTTTATCAAAATATTAAGTGTCTTTTAAAATATTAAGATGTAATAATTTAAAAATATTAATAAATATTTTGGTATGAGAATATTTTTATTATAACAATATTAATAGTCTTTTTTTAATGTATGTAGTACGAAATTATAAATTTTAAGACATATTAAAAATTTTTATAATTTTTATAAATTATAAATTTATAATTTTTACAAATTTTTAATATTTATAATTTATAAATTTATAAATTTTAAGACAAATTTTACAATTTTTAAGACAAATTTTAAGACAAATTTTTAATATTTATAATTTATAATTTATAATTTATAAATTTATAATTTTAAGACAAATTTTTAATATTTATAATTTATAAATTTATAAATTTTAAGATAAATTTTATAATTTTTAAGACATTATAATTTTATAAATTTTAAGACATTATAATTTTAAGACATTATAATTTTTAAGACATTATAATTTTATAAATTTTAAGACAATATAATTTTATAAATTATAAATTTTATAAATTTATAATTTTTAAGACATTATAATTTTATAAATTTATATATTTTAAGACAAATTTTATAAATTTATAATTTATAAATTTATATAATATAATATATAATATATAATATATAAAGAGGAGAGAGAGTAGAGAGCTAGCCGCTACTAAGAGTAGCGGCCGGTTGATATATTATATAATATATAATATATATTATATATATGATATATAATATATATTTTTATAATATATAAAGAGGAGAGAGAGTGCATATATAAGGAGGAGAGAGAGAGAGAGAGTCAGCCGCTACTCTTAGTAGCGGCCGGTTGAAAATAATTAATATAATATTAATAATGAGAGATATTTTGGTAAATTGCTATGCTGAAAAAGTTGATGTAACAGCCGCTACTAAGAGTAGCGGCTGGACCTTTTTATTTTCAATCTTCAGCCCTTAATTTTATTGATCAATGGTGGAGATTATGGTTGCTGAATAGTACCCCCTAGCAACCGGTTGCTATGGATTAAGCCCCATATATATATATACTTTTCCACCAAACTTTTGTTATTGTTGCTGTGTAGATTTTGTCAGATTGCTTGATTTTGTAGAACGGAGGGTACTATATAGCATATATATATAAGTCATGTAGTATGCATATTAATGATGCAGAGCATCCTGAAGGAGAAAAAAAAAGGAATGATGGCTAGATTATAATAATAATAATAATAATTAATGAGTTTACTTAAAGGGTTAAAGGTGGGAAAAAATAATAATTTTACAAACATACTTATATTTATTTATTCTCTTTGTTTAGTTCGGACGGAAGAAGTTTAACGAATAAATTTTGGAGTATAATTTGGGTATTACATTGCTTAATTCAGGTACGGATTTCGTACTCTTTCAGCGATTCTCTCATTAAATTTAATTTGTTCGTTTTGTTTCTCGTTTCAAATTGGTTATTGTTTCTCATGATCGTTCGTTCTCAGATTCTTGTGATAGTTTCGTATTGGTATTGATACTTAGAACTCGTGTTTGTACTCTTGATCTAGTGTATCATGTTTAATATTTATTTCGATATTTGTAGAAAGTACATGCTAATATTTTTGGAGACTTTGTGTTGATGATTCGTTTGATTTAACATGTACACTTTCGAACCCTTTGTGTTGATATTGTGTCGCATGTGTTGCGATATAGTATTTTTGTTAGAATATACCGTAGGGTATACCTGAGCTATAACCACCTGTGGGGGTAACACAGGCATGTCGTCTTGGCACGAGAGGCATGACACTTTTCGTGGCGGTGTGATCAGTCCACGGCGTCTCCGTTTTGTGCTCCGGTGGGAGTTGGCCATTTGGTATTTTATTGTGGGAGGTGTATGGGTCGACCCTAGTTTTCTGTTCTGTTCTGTTCTGCGGAGTGGCGATGTTTGTGCCAAACACGCCTTCTGATTTTGCATACATTTGGATTCGCGGTCCAATGTGTGTGACTTGCCTGTGTGGCATTATTTTACTTGCCTGTGTGGCAAGGTATATTTCTGTTTTGTTTTGAGCTCGGTATGAAATAACACCCAACCATTTGATTCAGCCTATTATTTCATTGTGTTAGTTTTGTTCGTTTCAGTTCAGTTCAGTTCATTTATTGTGTTAGTTATTTCGTTTCATTATTCTTGTATTCTATATCCGTACTGGGCGTTTGGCTCATGCTGTGTTTTTCTTCCGGCAGATAATCAGGGGGATCAAGGGCAAGTGTTATGAGAGCTCCATTCGATCAAATGATTTAGATATTCTGTTTAGGCTTGATAGATTGATTTTATTTTGAGTTGTAATAAATACTCTAGATTTGAGCTTGAGTCTGTTGGCATTTATTTTGGTTTGACCTTTTGATATTTATTGGTGAAATATTATTCTTTCGTGGCATAGAGGTTTCGTTCGATTTTGTTGTGTTTTGAGTAACCTCCCTTTCTATTTCGGGAAGGCGGTGTTACAAATATGGGTGTCATTAATTATTTGAAATGATTTCACATATCAATGTGTTCTACTCCATGAATAGATTAAATTAAGTATTTGGAAGCTCAAATTCATGGAGTAATAAATGAGATATTTACTCCCAAATATCACCCTAGAAATGATAAATGATAATAAATACATGTGGGAAGCCAAGTCTCACATCGGTTAAGACCTAAAGAATTAATAGGTTTATATACATTAAAATTGCTCCTGGGTTTAGGCCCCAAGGGGCACCCCACTTTTGTGGAAGAGAGAGCACTTAGCAAAGACTTGGTTCAAACCCACACGCGCTGCTGCCGCCGACCGACGCATCTAAACTACGTCGTTTTTGATTGAACGGACGCACCCTTTTTTCCAGTTTATAGTTCATTTTTGAGAGAGTTTTGAGCATTTCTTTGGTTCGTTGAGTATACTTTTTTTGTGCTGCTAAAGTATACGTTGTCATTGTATCCAAGGAGACAAGTGCTATAAAACTCTAAGCACCGTACGGAGATCATAATTGTCTTAAGGACATAGTACAAAATACTATCCTTGACATACTGATTATCTACATTGTCCAGATCTTAAGCTCACCCAACTAAAAACTCACTCAACTCACCCTCTTTTAGTGACGGACCGGACGACGGTTTGGTCCGTCGTTATATATACAACCGTCGTCTTAGCTTTTATCGACGGACAACATATAGACGACAGTTGTATATATAGCGACGGACGAACCGTCGCCCGGTCCGTCGCTAAAGGGGGTGAGTTGGGTGAACTTTTAGTTGGGTGAGCTTAAGATCCTTATCGTGTGTGTGTATATATATATATATATATATAAATATATATAGTGTTGATTCATTTTCTATAACATATTGCGATTATAATCTCAAGACTATTCTTTTTAGGATTAAATAATTCTAGCCAGAGCCGGCCTTGGTCCAGTGCAACCAAGGCTACTGCCCTGGGCCCAAAGCTGAAGGGGGCCCAAAAATTTGTAATTTAAAAGTTTATGTATATATATACCCACCACAGCCCACTCGTGTCACTCTCTCTCTAGTAGTCTGTATTTTGAAAGTTCAAAAGACAAAAAACACACACACTTTTCTCTCTCTAAAAAATTATATGTTAAAAAAAACCCAAACAGTTCGGCAGTTCCTCTTCCTCGGAACAAGCCGTCTCTTGCTCTGTCACTGTAAGCCCCACTTTCATTTTTATTTTCTCTTTCTCTCTCTATCTATATTTATATAATTATATCTATACAATTGTGTGTATGTAATTTCTACTGATACCAGTCAACAAATAACAATTAATCTTCTACTCAATTTCACAAATAGTTTAACCCCTATTTGGGTTTTTGGTTCTTTTGATCCAATTCCGCAATTCGTTCATGGTATGGTGGGTTTTTTGATTTTTTAAGTAAATTGGAATTAGGAAATGTTCGTGGTAATGAAAGAATTGAAACAGTGAGGGTTTCAATTGGTTTTTATTTTTGTTTATTTTCTCCTATTTTGTAAATTATTATAATACATATAACATATCTGTGTTAACTTTTTCTTATTTATTATTTGATTCAACAGAAAACTTGGCTGGGATTTTTGTTATTTATAATTGGAAGTTTCAAGTGGAAGAAAATACACTCAAAATTCAGATTTTATTGTTCTTTGTTAATTAGTTTTATTGTTTTTTGTTGTGTTGTGTTTATTATAAAAATTAAAAAATGCTTCGTAAGAAACAACTTTCTGAAAATCTCAAGAGACAAAAAAAGAAAAAAGAAGAAGAAATTGCTCAAAATTTAAGAGGATCTTTGAATAAATATTTTGTTAAACAAACCAATGCATCACTTGAAAATTTAGATGAAGATTTACCAAATGAATATAAACAACCAATTCAATTGGAAGAATTAGTAGAAAATGAGAATGATGTGAATGAAGAAATTGGTAATCTAGATGAAAATGAAAATAGTGATGAACCTTTCCTTGATGAAAATGAAAATATTGATCAACCTTGCCATTGGATTTTCCCCAAACAAGGTTTTAATGAGGCCCCAAAGTGTTCTTCCATATCTTTTGTAAATTCTTATAATTTTAATAAAATTAATTAGTTGATAATTTATTTATTTTTTTGTTTAATTTGTATAAAGGGGCAAACTTGAGAAAATTTGCCCTAGGCCTTAGAAAACTCAGGACCGGCTTTGATTTTAGCTAGTCACATGTTTGTTTTTATGGGATTATTCATGGGATAACTTAAAATAATTTAATGTTATGTTTATTTTTTTCAAGATTAATTAAAGAATTGGATAAAAAAAATATTGTTTGGACTATTATACCCTTACCAATAAAAACATATTTTAAACTATAATTTAAATTTGTTTATACATCAAAAAATGATAAACAATAAATTATTTACCAATAAGCTGTTTAAATAAGCTTTGACAAACAAAAAAACCAATATTTAAATATGACTAGGACTAATAAGTAATTTATCAATAATGTGTTTACCAATAAGTTATTTATATAATAAGTTGTTTACCAATAAACTGTTTAACAATAATAAGGCATTTATCAATAAGCTGTTTACCAATAATAAGTTGTTTAAATAATAACCTATTTACCAATAATAAGTTATTTAAATAATAACCTATTTACAAATAATAAGTTATTTACGAATAAGTTGGTAAACTGCTTATTGGTAAATTATTTACTAATAAGTTGTTTACCAATAAGCTGTTTACCAATAAATTGTTTAAATAATAAATTGTTTACCAATAAGCTATTTAAATAATAAGTTATTTACCAATAATAAGTTATTTACCAATAATAAGTTGTTTACCAATAATAAGTTGTTTATCAATAAGCTGTTTACCAATAATAAGTTGTTTATCAATAATAATTTGTTTATCAATAAGTTGTTTAAAAATAAGTTGTTTACCAATAAGTTATTTACCAATAATAAGTTGTTTACCATTAATATGTTGTTTACCAATAATAAGTTGTTTACCAATACTAAGTTTATTGGATATAATAGAATATTGTGGTCATTTTAGAAAAAGGTTGATGATAATTTTGTTTAAAAAATTTTAGTCCCAATGGTGAAAATTATAATACCTGGTTGAATATGGTATTAAATAATCCTCTATATTAAACTATTTTATAATCCCTGGACTAATAGTTCTCAGTCCAAATTTGAAAACAAATAAGACACTTAGGATTAATAGTTTTATCTCAAGTGTAATCCTTACAAACAAACATAGCCTAAAAAAATAATGGATTCATGGTGAAATAGTCAATTGTTCTAAACAGTTTGATAGTACTTCTCATAGTCATATACTATATGGACGAGTGGTTCGAAATCGAGTCGAGATCGACTCCAAAAATTCAAGCGAGCGAGATTCAGATTCAATATTGAAACAAGTGGAATTTGAATCCATTTTGATACTTCAACGTTTATATGAGTCAAATATGAGATGCATACTATTCACTCATTTAAAATATCAGATTTTCTTTATCTCATTGATCCCTATTTGATACATGTTCGATGATCCTTACTCGTATACAGTAGCGAGTATACTTGATTTATTTAATGTATAATATTCAACAATTAAAATTTTCACGTACTTTGAGAAGTGCATGAAAGGGGCTTTTATGTTTCTCATACATGTTCATCAATTGATTCAAGAGTGATACTCCCTTCGTCCCTTAATATAGGACGTTTTAGAGTGTTACACAAGAATTAAGATAATGATTGGAAATCATTAAATATAGTATCAATTGTTTATAATACCCTTAAATCTTATCTTATCATAATTATCTTATACTCCCTCTCA
Organism: Panax stipuleanatus; assembly: GCA_020205555.1. Classification (NCBI taxonomy): domain Eukaryota; kingdom Viridiplantae; phylum Streptophyta; class Magnoliopsida; order Apiales; family Araliaceae; genus Panax; species Panax stipuleanatus. The sequence goes on along the minus strand of CM035115.1, from coordinate 160,713,213 downwards.
CACATTTTCCCATAATTTTCTCCTAAAAAAACTCATTAGTCACATTTACTCATTGGTATCTCTCTCTCCATTCCCATAAAACAACTTATTCAATTCTTTAGTTTATCAAAAAATTAGGTAGAGTAATGAGGGGTAATTTTGTAAAAATTATGAGCAATTCTCCTAGATTTTAACAAACGTCAAATAATTAGGGACACTTGAGAAACTCTAAAACGTCCTATATTAAGGGACGGAGGGAGTAATATCATCTCATTAATTTTTTTACAAGACTCGAGATCTAGTTTGAAAAGTTTAAATTTAGGGAACTGATATTTCCACAACAATCAATCCTTATATATAAAGCCAGTAAGACCGATCCTTCTAATTTGAAAAATTTATGAGTCAACTTACTTAATTTAAAAATCAGCTGCCTTCCAATTTGAAAACCAGGGTGTGTGAACTCAATTAAATGTCGATTAAAAATTAAATCGATCTCGGGATAACTCACAATTGCTCCGATCAATCTTCCAATTCGGCTCTTCCCTGTTCCGTTTCCCTTCTTCCTTAAATTCAATTGTCTCTTCATCTATTCTCCCTCTCTTAACCTCATTCTCCCACCTCGACAGAAACTCACAAACCATTTTGTACGAAAAGGTAGAAGATATCCCTAGATTTCCTTTTCCTTGCATCTAAAATCACACCAGATCTCAAGGTACGTTCTATTTTCAATTCAATTGTTCTCTGTCCTAGGGTTTTTTGATTGGTTTTGGAATCGTCTCTTCATATCTTCTTCAATTGTGTGTTTGTCTCTTCTTTCCGACCATGATCCTTTTTCACTTTATTCATAAATGAATTGGGTATGTGATTTGGGGTTTTTGTTCATGAATTTGTTCAAAAATGAATGGGTATGTGATTTGGGTTTTTTTCTTTATGAAAATTGGGTTGATGATAAGCCTCAAATAAACTATATGTCAACTGCTACAACACTATCCTGTCGTGATGAGGATTTACAATTTCAGTCTCGGACAATTTTCTTGGTTAGCAGGCCTCAGGTGTTTTATAACACTAAATCATTTTTTTTCTTTAAGTACTGAAAATACTAACCATCATCTCCAATTACTGGTGCGGAGTACCAAATTTTCTTTCTTTATTTATTCCCTCCCATTTGTCGTTTGGTGAGGCGAGAAAAATAAAGAGGGGTTTTTGTTTCAAAAGGAAGACAGAGAAAATGGCCAAACAAAAGAGAGAGGAAAACAACATCTTAGCCCTCACCGGAGCTACTGCTCTGCTGGCTATCGCCAACTGCAATCAATTCCAGGAAGAGAAATCTGAAGAAAAAAGGCCTACAATCCTCTAATCTCTGTATATATATATATATATATATATTAATGTGGGTTTTTCAATTTGTTGATACTAAAAGTCATATTAGAGCCCTCTTCATAAACACTAAACACGAAAATTAGAGCATATTCTTACCTCCATTCTCCACGAGTATGTGGTCTTTTTTTTTTTTTCTCTTCTATTGTGTAATTGGGCTAGATTTATTGTTGAAATTGAAATGATTATGCCTAAATATTTTAGGAATTTGGTTTGATTTCTAGAATTTGTTCTTAATTATAGATTAATTTGAAGTTCTTATTCCTAATTGTTTAGGATTTTTGACTAATTGAGATGGGGCTTTCGTCCTGTAACTTTTAATTTGGGTGTTGAGCTACTGTTTGTATTTTATTTGGTTTACTTATTGATATTGATTTTATTTATAAAACAAATACAGCGTATTGATTTCTCCGTGGGAATCTGCTTGCTCAGACCCATTTATTGAAAAGCTGTGTAGAAGTTGCTGATTTTTCCCTCTTAATGTTTGTTATATTTTTCAAAATAGGTTGGAAAGCAAGGTGCTAAGAACTGGAAGTCAATGACTGATGAAGTGAGTGATAATCTGAAATTGTAAACTGTAAGACCCCAACTTTTTATGAATAAAGATTTAATTTTCTCTAATTATTATTTTAAATAGTAAGGTGTTGATTTGATATAATGCTATAGTAATGGGTGATATGTGTAAATTTAGCAAAGTAAGTAAGTTGTCATAAAATATTCGTTTGGTCGGAGAATATTCTTTTTGTCGAGAAATATTCTTACGACGGCGCAATCATGGATGGACCACATAACAGAATAATTGTCGGATATAGAAAGCGACAGAAATTACCTTTTTATAAAAATAACAGCAAAACTTTAACCATTAACTGTTGAAATATCCGGTGATAAAAGTACAGTAATACGCGTGGTTGCACAGTAGCACACGATATTGCACAATATATCTGATTATTGATTCTTACGTAAGAAGTCACTCAGTTTTATTCAATAAGTGTCACAGTAATTGTTGCATAGTATCTCATATTATTGATTCAATTATTGTCACAGTATCATCTGCATAATATTTTATATTATTAAATCAATAATTGACACAACACAATTATTCATATTATTAGTTGGCATTATTGGCAATGTCTAGAAAATTCTGTCGAGGAAAGGGGTTAGGTTATATAATTGCGCGCCGTAAGGATAAATCCTTATCGGAAAGCCCCCTCTTTCCTGGGAATGATCTGGTTGTTAATATTGTGAGCTTATAATATTAATTGTAAATAATTATTATTATCGACGTTGGTTTGAAAAATTCGCGGGTCGGGTCACAACCCGGGTCTTTTAATCTCTTTTCTTAAGTTCTCTCTACCCTTATTCTTTTTATTTAGGAAAAAGGTTTTGAAGGATTTTTTAGGAAAAGGCCAACATGTATCATGTCGACGATTTGAACGTTTTAACAGAGTTGCCAGTTGGTAGATTTGAAAATGGTTGTACCAACTCAACCGAGTTTGATTTGAAAGAGGCCCAATTGCTGGACACTGTCGAAACTTAATCTTCGAAAATAAAGTTTTGAGCTCGGGGGCTTGGTTAAGTGTGGAAAAGGTTTTAGGCACCTCACGACTCCCGTGTAAACACGGTACCGCATCTTTTCAATATTTTTCTTTAAAAAATAGAATGCGTGAGTGAATGTTGTTTGAAAATTGGGCCTATTGATTTGATTGATTGAAAGTAGTGCTTTGTTTCGTTGAACCTATATACGGGGGGTTTGATTTGATTTACAAAAAGTCTTTGATTTGATTTACAAAAGTGTTTTGATTAGATTTGCAAAAGCTTTACTTTTGATTGAATTGAACGTGATGTTTTGAAAGCTGTTTAACAAACCCCTACGCTAACATAGGAATTGAAGCTTTTTGATACTTTTAAATTTTATATTTATAGCCTTAAGGCTGCATGTGAATGGTGATGTGAAGCATTCTTAACCATGAAAATAAATACACATGTCGGTCTCCTCATGGGCATGAAAGCCATCGCAGGGACGCGGACACAACAAGCCACATTTTACTATGTTGAGACCTTAAATTCGGATAACCGTTTTAAGGTCTGTGTGTGTACATTTTATAGAAAAATTGGCATGGTACATTTGTAAACTGGAGTTTGTCCATCATGGGAATCAAATCCCGATCGATTTGATCGTGAATCCCACGATTCCTAGGCTGACATATGAGTAGCCAATAAATCTGCACAGTTCAAATTTGCACAGAAATAGATATATACATCATCACGTCGCAATGGAATCAAGGATTCATTAGTAAATCCTGGCTGCGCGTGGCCAAAGCGTCTCGTTCCCACTAGATAGCAATCTAAGGGCCGCGAGTTTGCTTTCGAAGCTGAAACTATAAAAATAACTAGATTTAAAGAAATCTCAGCCATTATAGCTTCCAGATTCTGTCGAGACCTGTTTGAACTGTTTGAAAGCTAGAATTGACGAGATTTGGATAAATCTATTCTGCCCGCAGATACGTCAGTGTCGATTCATATAAAAAAATGAATATTTAAAGCAACAATTGAATAAATTGAGTAAAGCGATATATATATATAGTTATATATATACGAAAGCTGTAAAAGAGCGAGGGGTTTTCACACGCAAGCCCGGACTGGAATTGAAATATATATATATATATATAACAACTGTAAATAGCCAAAAAATAATCCAGGCTTGACAGAAATGAAATATATATATATATATATATATATATATATCGAAAGATAGTAAAAAGGGAGATGGGTTTTCACGCCGATGCCTGTACCAGTGACTGGGGAGAGCACCCAGTATGGCGAAGTGTGCAAAAACAGTAAAAAGGCCACGTAATAGTCCAGGCCGTACTGAAATATAAATGTACAGGAAAAGTAGTCAACTAGTGACTGGGGAGAGCACCCAGTATGGCGAAGAATACAAAAGCGGTAAAATTGCCACGAAATAATCCAGGCCGGACTGAAAATATATAAATATATAAATATATATATTGACAAAAACGTAGTCAACAAAGTCTGGAAAGAGAACCCAGGGGTGGTGAATGTCGCTTATATATGCGTAAATATATATAAAAGCGGTAAACTACCTCAGATTTGAAATTCGGGCTTGACAAAATTGAAATGTTAGTATATATACATTAAATATATACAAAAAAGGGCCAAACCCGGACTGGGAAGATAATCCAGTCCGGCGAAGTTGCCAAAACTTGTGTGCTAGTGCATTGAAGCTGCTGGAGCTGACGGATCGTTAATCCGAGTTTTAGAAATGCCAGAAATTGAGTTTATTTACAGAAATGTATCAAATTTTGACGAAAATGGCCACAGAACTAAGTTTCGGGCATATTTAGAAAGCGAAACTTTGTGTGCAAGTGTAAAACAACGCAAAGTAGTAGTATTGACTTGCTGGTCGTAAAAATACTTATAATGGACAGCACAACGGGCTTTTTGCCACTTAGTGGGCTTTAAACGACCAAATCTACCGGTGAATTTTTGATATGTGATAGTATGTGGGTCTGTCTACGTGTTGGAGTAAAAATATTTGGGTTTGGAAGAGATGTAAATGGCGGAAAATCAAACTGGCAGGGCTTCGCTGCGTTTCTGAATTATCAAATATTAAGGGGGTACACGTTTATTTATAGGTCAGGGAGCCTCCACTCTACCTGCGACTGCCACAGGTAGAGGTGTGGCTCCCCAAGGTGGGGCCCACATGCCCGACTTCGTCGTCTCAAAGTGCGTGCATGCCGGATAATGCGATGTCAGGTTCAAAACTTCGTCACTTTTGATCGGAGCGTTCATTTGAGGCGTGCCATATCTTTCAGGAAAGCTCTCGCTGAGAGTGTTGCAATGACATAGGATTTAACCCTTTTTAAGTCCAAAAAGACAGGTTCATGGCCGGGTCTTTGTTTCCCCGCAGTTTGTCTGTTAAGTAGTCTTGTGCTGTTTGCACTCGAGATCATCGTTATGGTTCATTCTGATTTTGGCGGCATCGCTTCGGCTTGAGTTTGACTGAATCAACTGAGAGTTGGTAAAATGACCATTTTTCCCCTCACGGGATTGCCTTTAGTGTCGGCATGGCCTCTAGTTGACTTCCGGTAACTGTTTCCAAGACTTGGATCTCATTCGAGTCTGTTTGTCCCCAGTGTTGCCTCTGTGGCTGACGTGGTCATTCCAGGTTTTCCTCTGGATCTGTTGTGATGTTTCAGGTTTATGTCTGAAGGTGATCTGACTTCCCGGGTTGCTGCCGGGGCTGACCTTGACTTCCCGGGTTGTTGCCGAGGCTGAATTGGTTGACCGATATTGAGATCAAATTTGAGTTGATTGATCGATATTGGTGATCGGATTTGAGTTGCTAGACCGATATTGGTGACCAAATTTAACTTGAAGGACCAGTATTAGGACCGGGGTTGTTTTAAAAAGACGACTTTGCCCTCCTTTAATGTTAGTAACAGGAAAACGAAATTTTGAGTGTCTACAGATGCCCCTCTTTATCATGTTTATGTAATGCAATGGAATGAACAGGATAAAGATTGCTAGACACTTGAAATATGCCAAGATATTAATGATGCAAATCGCAATGCAATGAATGTTAACATGTTTTTGCAAATTGCATTTTGCACTTCGCATATCGCATATTGTATCGCAAATCGCATCGCATATTGCATTGCAACTCGCATCCCAAATTACTTACCTTTATCGGTGCTTGTGTTGGGGCTGATATCCACGGTTGACTCTTATCAATGATGCTGATGTCTATGTTGGTATTGACTTGAACGGTTTGATTTCCATCTGTGTTGTCGATGCTTTGTTTGATGAAGATAAACTGAAATGTTTCCCATATTTTTGCTGGGGATGACGTTCTTTATGATAACCTTTGCTGTTATCTTGGTTTTAAGACCAATGGTTTCCCCAATCTGTTGATACTAACAGGGGGTAGATTCTCTCTTGGCTGATGCCGTTGTACATTTCTGAAGGCTCCTCTGCTGGGATATATCTCTTTTACTGAGTTACCTTAGTGGGTGCTCCCGATGCTTATCCTGATGATAACTTACACAGGTAATTTGCAAAAGTGCCTACCCTGATGGTAGGGACAATGGTTGATCATTAGACTGTCCCGATGCCTACTCGAACGATAGCAGACTTTTTCATCGAGTTTGTGTGTTTAATGTGTATGCTTTTTTGACTATATTGGGTATGTATGCCTAATGTTTTAATGGAGATGTGCGCTGATGTAGCGCTTGTTGCACATGTGCAGACTAGACATGATATGATGATCTTAATTTGTCCTAGGTTGATGCATATGCTTAATTACAATGATGTAGAACCATACCTCACCCTTTCTGAGGTGATTTGGAGTTTCTTTTCAGGCATGGATTTTGATAGGCTTAGCAGCTCTAATTCCCATATGACTCATTTTGTCATTCGCAGAGCAGATTCAAATGTTCCCCTTTCATATGTCGTCTTTGGTGGGGATCTTACAGAGGCGACCATTTTTATTTCAGAATCGGGACCTGGTGCTGGCCCATCTGGATGTCCAGACACTAATGGCTTTACTAGTGAGATATCCTGATACATTTGTTGAAGTAGTATTCAACGGCGTACATCACTAGATCATTCTCAACTTCCCTTCTAAGTATTTGTATAACAGATTTCATCATCTGTCCTCTGTGGGGATGTATTGATATACTGTTTCTGCTAGGACTGAGCAAAAAAAAGATAATACCGAATTATCGAACACAATCGAAATTTTTTAACCGAATTATTTCGATTTGTCGGTTTTTTTTTCTAATTTCGGTTATATCCAATTTATTATTCAGTATTCGATTTGGAGTTCGGTTTTAAAAAATAAGTTGTTCGGATATCCGAATTACCGAACTAATATATATATATAGTGATCTAAAGGTGAGTTGCAGTATAAGTATTAATACAGAGAGAGAAAGGAACAAAACGACAGCGCCTGCTACCCGGCTCCTCCTTTCTCCCTCTTCCAACTCTCGGCCCACCAATCACCATCTCTCCTTCCGCATCTTGATCTGATCTCATCTGAGTTTCTTTTTCAGGTCTCTTATGGAGTTTGCCGGAATCTGGATTTGGCTTTACTCATCTCTAGTGATTTTATGGATTCTGAGATTGATCCATGCCGATCTGAGTTCATGCTTGCACCTACTGCTCTGAGCACTTCCCTAATGGCGGTGTTGACGCGATCGCTCTCTCCAATTCCACACTCAGCACCAAAAATAGGGGAAATTCACCATTGACAATAGTACTGGCCCCTCTCCAATTAGCACACCTAGCAGCAGCTTTGATTCCGGATCCGTTTCAAGTTCGGACATTGGTTCCAGGTCATGGGCACACTTATTGTATGGAGGGTTCGTGATGTCATCCACTGTGATGGGTGGTGAATCTGGGTTCATGCTCTCTACTCTTTTGGGTTTGCTGTTTTTGATTGCAAGTTCGAATTGGGCACGATTTTATTGATTTTTATTCGGCTGATTTGGTGATTTTGTTTTCAATCAGTTTTAATTTTGGCTGGTTCGGTTATTAACCGAAATATCTGAATTTATAATTTGATAATTTGGTATTCGGTTATTCGGTTATTGTCAAATTTGGTTAATATTTTGGATAGTGAAACTTTGAATATTTCGACATTCGGTTATAACCGAATAGCCTATTCGGTTCGGTTATAACCGAATGATCAGTCCCAGTTTTTGCCATCGGACCATTCCTGATGCTTCGCTGGGGTTGTGCCAACGGTTGATCCTTGAGTGTGAAAAGGGGAAAGCTCTTTATTTGCGACTCTGCTGGATTAGATATGGCTTGGCTGATGACCCGGGTTATGCGGACGTCATGGAAGATGTAGCCCGTCCTTTCATTGCCCATATTTGAACTTCGGTGTAGAGGCCTCGGCTGGTGAGGACTTGGCGCATGGTGACATGTTTAATGGTGTAGATTTCATTTGTCAGACCTTTTGTCATCGAGCATCTGTTTTTTCCGAGTTAAGGACTCTCTTGAAAATTTTTCCCTTTTGTGGAGGGACAGCTTATGTCACCTTTATTTCTTTAAGAAATTCTCCCCTTTTATTTTGATGAAGAACTTGGACCCGTCGTAGGTCTTTTCCATTTCTTGGAATCGACAATGCCCCAGCCCTTTCGTAGGTTGTTATTGGGGTTCACGGAAGAAACTCGCTTTGTTGACCATGTCCACCGTGAGCAATATCCTGCACATTCAGACAAATAATAATATGTGCCGAAAGCTTGATGGCTCGGGTTGTCGGGGTTAGTATGACCTTGTGAATGAGGCATTTGAAGTTAAATTTTATAAAATTGAATGCTTGTATTTAATGCGCTCTTATCTTATCGCTAAAGATCTTGAAATTGAGTATGAAAATGCATTTTTCCTAAGGAAATCGAAATTTTCATTTGACAAGTTATGAAATCGCAAGAAAACTTTTAAACGTGCATGGTCATTTTTCACAAGTAGGATTAGATTCAAAAGACTTATCTCCCTTCATCATAGACACCTCATCTTCGCTCTAGACACTGCTCTTCACAACATTAACATCATATGACATGCGCACTATGTGTGACGTAACCCTTAGCAAGGGTTTCTCTTCTATGACTCTAGATGATCTCATTTTCTTGCAAAATTTTCTGATTTCCTCGCTTAACTTTGTCTCATTTTCTTAGGCTTTTCAGGGTTACCCATGTAACGAGTTTTGGACCAATGACTCCTAAACCAGATGACTTTAGGGCAGTAGGTGTTATGACACCCCTTAGGGTTTATTGGCTCGAATAACAAAGGCCACACTTCGAGACAAGTTAGGTGAACTACTCTATTTGATTTTCGCCTAAGCCTGTACAAGATTCGTTTTCTTAGGCTCTAAATTATCCATGTAGCGAGTGTTGGGCCGGTGACTCCCAAACCAGATGGCTTTAGGATACCAGGTGTAGAGACACCCCTCGGGCTTAATTACTCGGGTAACCTAGGCCACGCTTCAGATTTGCTCATGTTTTGATTTCTTGTAATGCTCGTTTTCTTAGGCATCGAGTTACCCATGTAACGAGCGTTGGGCCGGTGGCTCCCAAACCAAATGGCTTTAGGGCACCAGGTGTAAAAACACCCTTCAAGTTTAATAACTTAAGTAACCCAGGCCAGGATTCGAGACATTAGGCTGGCTACTAATTGTCATCCTTATCGTCATAGTTTCATACCCCACCACTAAGAGTCAGGTCAATCGCGAAGTGCAGACATGCATATGAGGTCAAGTTTACTATAAAAAGTGCTTTGAACTAGGACATCGTGCCTAATCAAAAGGTTGAATAGTCTTAATTCTCTAATCGCTTTCATGATTCTTGCTCCACGAACGCTTATCATAATTAATCCAATTCATAATAAGTTAAACAAAAATCTTTTTTTCCTTTCCTCTTTTTCTAAGATTCTAATGCAAGATTTATCTATGCTTAACATGTATACCCTTGCCAATGCATGTAATTGGAAATTGAAAGCACCTAAAGAGATGAAAGAGTCGTACCTTATCAGTGGATCGAAGTATTCTCATAAAATTATGATTGGAAAAGATCGATTGATTATACCGGATTGCCAATGATGGAAGCTTGGATGATGATGAACCATGTTAATGGTGCCGACTGATGCATTTTCATTGGATGGTTGATAAATGCCCCAGTATTGAGTTGTCGCCATTTCCGGAATTGGTCTAGTCTTGTTGTAAGGTCCCCACATTGGGTTGTCGTTGATTCTGAACTTGCCCCAATCTTGTTTGTCATCTGGGGTGATTACTTTATGGTATGTTTGACCTGTGGGCTGATAAGATGCAGAGATCGCAAAAGTCTTTAATCGCATGACCCCTATGGTGAACAGGTAGTGGATTTTGGCTTTAATGCTTGGATACCCCCGTCATGGTTTTTGATTTGTAGGAGAAATTGGCTTTGATGACCTTTCTTCTGATTTGATGAAGGTTTCAGATTGAGGGTGTCAGCTCTTTGAAGGTCCTTGTTGATGTTTATGCTTGATATATCACTGTGTGGTTGTTTTAACTTTGATAATTGATGTCGAGATGCCTTCGGACTCCAATGAATTGGACTCAAGGACTTGTAATTGTTGGTGATATGATGGCTTTGACCGGATTTGGTTTGATCTGTGAGGTTTAATTAGTGGCCTTTTGCTCAAGGAACAGGTCGTCAGGTATGAGATCGACTTTGCCACGACGGTAGCCCATGTGCTTCTGTGGGTCAAAAAAGATCAAATTTTCTCGCACATCGGGAGTGATGAGTTACTGACAGGTTGCATCCTATGATGATTGCCATTTCATCCCTATGACTGGTCGTCTTGATGTTTCGATGTCTCTTCCTTTCGAGACTTGCTCTGAATTTTATGGAACAACATTGAGGTGCCGTCGGGTCCTCTCAATATGTGTCATCAATCTTGAGTGTAGGCTTTTTATGTTTGGCCTCTCTGGATTTGATGGAACAACATTGAGGGGCCATCGGATCCTCTCAACATGTATCATCGATCTTGAGTGTAGGCTTTTTATGTTTGGCCTTCACGAGTTGACTCCTACGCTGGAGGAGTATGAGCGTCTTACGGGTTTGGCATTAGCTCTGCCCCATGCCAGGACAGCCATTAATGACATGAGATGACCATTTATGGCCATGATTGGTTTGAGACACGGGGTCGTCACTAAGTAGGTTACTGCCGACATATAGTGTCCATTGATTGCTTTGGTAGTTTGGACTGCTACGGGCAGATGAGCGGTAGTCTGCACGAGTGGATGTGCTGTTGATGTGCATCACTGCTTATCTGTACATGCCCCTATATATAGACCACTTAGATACTGGCTTGATGGTAGTGGTTCGCGCCCTCAAACAGGGTTGTACGATTCTGCCTATGATATTAGCCGAGATTCTGAGGTCGGCTACTTTCTGCAGTACCCATCCAGGGGGAATTTTTTAGAGGTAGCGTCGTTCTGCTGTATGTACGGTTCATGACACATTCGAGACCGATCGACACCTTCAGAAATCATGGGTACTGCTTTACCCTGGAGATAGCCCTGTCGTACTTCTTCTAGCCAGTGGAGTGTTCATATGCGACATCGTAGTCGACCTTTTGTCAGAGATTGAGCACCCCTTTTCGATCTCGCCATGCTCAGGGCTGAGTTCCCCTACATCTTTATCACTCATGCAATTAGCATTGATTATCTGCCCCTGGCGGGGTTGAGAGGGGTGACCACATATCATTTGCTGGCAGTCATGGGCCAGCTTGATCAGTTTCATAGCATTCACCACTTTGAGGGGGCTATGGATCAGCGAATATTAGCTTCATCTTTGTCATCATCTGACTTGATCAGGACTTATGAGTACTGGACTCACAAGGAGAGGGCTGATTTCCCTACTAGCCATCCAAACCGTTCTACAGAGTATTCTGCATGGTTTGGAGTCAGATATTGCATTGGATGTGGTTATCCGGTCATCCCGGAGCATTGATTCTGATGAGGAGGAGCCTATGGAGGATCCTGATTCTCCCACGGAGGATGAGTTATTTACCGGCTTGACCGCGGCTTTAGTTGGTAACCTACCGAGTGTCCCTGTCTGGATAGATCTGGCTATGGCAGATTCGATATCTCAGATGACCTTCGAGAAAGATCAAGCCAGGGCGTTGATGTTGACGGCCCATTCGAGTAGAGATACGACTTCTGTTGATAGAGGCAAGGCCCGAGCCACTCGGTAGGCTGCATTTATTTGAGATTAAGGAGGCTTTAGTCGCCAGGGATGCTGCTTTCATTAAGAGGGATGAGGCCATAGTTACCCAGGACTTTTTGATAGCACTGCACTCAGGTTATATACATAATCGTTGTCGATATGAGCGCCTTCATAGATGGTCGCAGTAGTAGTATACAGATGGATGTTCTTGCTCATATGGAAACTGAGGGTCATGAGCTTGCAGCTGCTCCTCCATCTTCAGAGAGATGTCATGTTGGCACTGGTGTCCAGCTTGCCACGGGTTCATAGACTAGCTCTGATTTTCCTCATTAGGGCCTGCTGACTAGGAGGCTTGATAGAATTTGGTTTCGGTATCTTGGGATTGGTTTTTTATTGGGTTTTTGTTTTTTCTCTGAAGGTCAGACCACACCAGGAATGGTTGCCTACATATTCCTAGGTTAAGGGGATCAGATCATTCGTAGTTCCAGCTTTGTATGAGAGAGGTTTGACAAGTATCTTTCCTTGGGTTTTTGAGTTTGGTCTGATGAGTTTTGAGTTTTTGCTTGGTTTTGCATTTGAATTAAAGGGTTTTTGAATTTTTGTTTGGTTTGACCGCACCAAGAATGACTGCATACGTACTCCCAGGTGTAGGAAGATCAGGTCTTTCGTAGTTCACGTTTTTGGCTTGAAAGACTTGATTTTTGATTTTTTTTTCTTTTTGATTTTTTTGATTTTTTTAGTCTTTTGATTTTGTATGCATGAAAAATAAAGGGCATAATGCTAAGAAAAGGATAACGTCACAATGTCCTCTGGAACTCGCAACTTTCCTCTGGATCTACGTCCTCCTGGCTAGCTGAAGCCTGATAGTCCAGTCGTCCAGTATCCATAGTTTCTGATCGAGACCCAAGATTCACATCACAATTTTCGGTCAGCTTGCAGAAAGCTATGGGCATTGATTTACGATTCAATTTTGCATATCATCCCCAGACGGACGGACAATCAGAAAGGACTATTCAAACTTTTGAAGATCTATTGAGACTCTGCGTATTAGACTTCAAAGTAAGTTGGGACAAGTACTTACCATTGGTGAAATTCTCCTACAACAACCGTTATCAAGCGAGTATAGGCATGGCTCCATTCGAGGCGTTGTATGGACGAAAGTGTTGTTCTCCAGTATGCTGGGACGAGATGGGTGAATCAACGTTGTTGGGACCAGAATTGGTATGCATGACTACGAAAAAGATTAAAATGATCCGGCAACGTATACAAACCTCACAAGATCGACAAAAGAGTTATGCTGATCTTCATCGAAGGGACATGGAATTCAATGTTGGAGATCATGTATTGTTACGTGTTGCTCCATGAAAATGAGTTACGAGATTCGGAAAGAGAGGAAAGCTCAACCCTCAATTTATTGGTCCATTTGAAATCCTCGACCGAGTAGGAATTGTGGTTTATAGACTCGTCTTACCACCAAGTATGTCTCGTGTTCATAACATTTTTCACATATCCATGCTTCTTAAATATGTGGAAGACCCAAACCACATTATTGAATTAAAACCAGATGAGATAGCGGAAGATTGAACCTATGAAGAGGTACCTGTTAAAATCTTGGATAAGAAGGAACATATTCTACGCTCAAAGGTTATACCTCAAGTCAAAGTTTTATGAAGAAACCACGATATTGAGGAAATGACCTGGGAGTTACAATCGGAAATGAAAACAAGATATCTTCACCTCTTCGACATACCAGGTACGTACATCAATTTCGAGGACAAAATTTTATAAGGAGGGGAGGTTATAAGACCCCAACTTTTTATGAATAAAGATTTAATTTTCTCTAATTATTATTTTGAATAGTAAGGTGTTGATTTGAAATAATGCTATAGTTATGAGTGATATGTGCAAATTTTGCAAAGTAAACAAGATGTCACAAAATATTCGTTTGGTCGAGAAATATTCTTTTTGTCGGGGAATATTCGTACGACGGCGCAATCATGGGTGGACCACATAACAGAATAGCTGTCGGATATAGAAAGCGACAGAAATAACCTTTTTATAAAAATAACGGCAAAACTTTTACCGCTAACTGTTGAAATACCCGGTGATAAAAGTACATTAATACGCGTGGTTGCACAATAGCACACGGTATTGCACAGTATATTTGATTATTGATTCTTACGTCAGAAGTCACTTAGTTTCATTCAATAATTGCCACAGTAATTATTGCATAGTATCTCATATTATTGATTCAATTATTGTCACAGTATCATCTGCACAATATTTTATATTATTAAATTAATAATTGACACAACATAATTATTCATATTATTAGTTAGCATTATTGACAATGTCTAAAAAATTCTGTCGAGAAAAGGGATTAGGTTATATAATTGCGTGCAAGTAAGGATAAATCATTATCGAAAAGCCCTCTCTTTTCAGGGAATGATCTAGTTGTTAATATTGTGAGCTTATAATATTAATTGTAAATAATTATTATGTGGTGGATATTGGTTCAATTTTGATATAAATGAAGGAGTTTAGCATAAAATATTTGTTAAAAGTTTGGCAATTATCTTCTCTGATAAAATATTCATTCAAATATATTATTATAATATATTATAATTGTTTAAGTAATATTATTATTATAGTTTATAATTTTTAGCATGTGAATAAAGGTGGAGTGAAGGTTATCATTTTGATTTTGAATTTAAAACCTTCCGTGCACATTTTGAATTCTCTTCTGCATATTCTTTTTCCAAAAAAAGGCTTACTTGAATCATTCTCCTGCAATATGAGGCTTTCCAAATTGGTGGGCCCTCAACCAATAAAATGTGAGTTAGGCTTATGTTAGGTAGGAATTAGGCAGAGAAAGAAAAGAAAGGTAGGCACTCTGTTTGTTTTTCCCTCCGAATTTCACTATAAAAGGAGGGGCAACCTCCATCCTAAACACACAAAATATTTTAAACATTCCTACAGCAATATTGTGAGTATTTTTTTTGAGTATAAGAATACTTTGAGTGTAGTTTTTAGTGCAAGATTCTCTCAGGATAATATCTGATATTCCAGTCAAATCTAGTTACTACTAAGATAAAAGATATTATTTTATTTCAATACTCGTAAGAAATATCATTTTCTTTCATACTCCATATTATGTAAATGCTATTATTTCATTTCATATTCTTAAATTTAAACTTACTATGGTAAGTATTTCTTCTATAATTTCTGAAATGATTAGAAATTCCTTAAGTTTTGCGCTTCATCTAATATCATTTCGTTGGAATATTGGTCTAAACATTTTTATTAAATTTTAATCTTTTCATGTTGGGGCACTATTCATGGGTACTATTCATACGGTATTATTCATGAGTACTATTCATAACAGAATTTAATTTTCTTTTTTGTCCAAATTATTTTAATACATGAATATCATTTTTGAATTTTACTTCACAAATAGTTATCATGTTGACAATTTGGACATTTTTGAACTTTGGATAAATTGAATTAGAAATCTCTAATATTTATCATTGATCTCACTTGATTGATTCTTTATATCATTGTCATCATCCTCATGCTTATATTGTACTGGAAGTCATCTTTGGCCCGTAGTGTAAAGATGGATTGTTGATTGGTATGATTATGACCAGAAATTATGTATTGGTATAATCATAACCTTTAATGTTACAGATAAAGGTTTGTGGTGAAAGTCCTCTTTAGCCCGTAGTGCATAGATGGACAGATGTTTGGCATGATCATGACCACTGGTGATACAAACGATTATCTTTGGCCCGTAGTGCATAGATAATTCGTTGATTGAAAATAATTATTGATTGGTGTTACAAGGATAAAATATTGATAATAAACTTTTAAATCATAAAAGATAGTAGATATCATGCTCTACTTGACTCTTTTAATGGATTATTGTTTTCGCTGCAGTTGTTGATCTAAAACTTGTTATCTATTGTATTCTATCAGATTTTTTCCTGTTGAGGACTAGGGATAATTTGTTCTACATTATCTTAGTCATAATATTCTTTACTGGGCTAGTTGAGCTTACCTCTTTTTTTTTGGTTCCATTGTTCTTCTTAGGAGGCGAGAATGTAGCTGGGACTAGTCAGGGAGTAGAGTAATGGTCCAATATGGTTATTTTAGTAATCCTCACTATTTTGTAAAATAGTGTGACAATAATTGTAATGAGAATTTTATTTGAGTTTGGATATTGTTTACGAGACGATATTTGTATTAAAACTCATAGCGTATTTTTTGTCGTATTTTACACGATAATTGATAATTGTATAAATGAAGTTGTATTTGATTTCTGTACCATGTATTTGGCGACTCAAAATGGGTTGTGTGAACTTATTTGGGGGAGTCACATAAACTATAAAACTTATTATCTTTTGATGGTGTTTTGATTACTTGAACATATATTTGTTTAATTAGGAGAAGAAACCTTATTTGGATAAAGTTACTACCTTATTTGGATAAAGCTGCTGAGCTTAATTAATGTTCGAAGAATATTTTCATATAAATTAAGATGATCAATTACAATTTTAATTTTATAAATAAGCCTACACAAATGCATTATTAAACAATTATTGTCTGTTGTCAAGCTTTTATTTATATATATATATATTATCATTAATTTGAGTTAGATCATCTATTGGCTTTGCTTGTGTATCAGACTCTAGGTTATCAAATTGAAGATGATAGATGTTGGATGCATTTTATTTTGAAGTTCTAATAAATGTTCAACGTATGTATCTCTCTTTAATTCTTTTCTCTAATATTTACTGAACTCAGTAAATTGAGTTGTTCAAATTGTTCACCAATTTAAATCGTTTCAATTACAGTTTAGCGTGTGGGACGTCTCCTACGTATGTGAAATATAATGCCCATGATCATTTTAAAATCAATACCTATTTGAAGATCTACTAAACATTGATTTTTTTACTAAGATTATCAATGAAAAATAAAATAAAATGAAAATATCAGTATCCATCTTATTGTAATTTTGCTAAATTTATTAACTGAGAGCATTTGTTTGATTGAATTGAAATTATCAAATTAAATTGATTTCAGTCTTGAGAATATTAAACTGGAAGATATATTAGCATGTGAGGAAATAAAATTCTAAGATGGTAGTGATGTTCAGTCGCTTTTAGTTATTGAGTAATGAGTATTGGAGTTAATTTATTACTCAAAGATTGCCTATTCAAAGAATACTTTTAATTGGGAATATGTTTGTGCAGTCTAAGCAGGATGGAATTATAGTGATTGTTATATATATGTTCATGTACGAACCATTGACTGATGATAAGCTCGATCAGGAACCTGCAATTAGGGTCTTGGCTTTCAATGCAACCTGGTAAGTGCTTAGCTACACAGGGAAAGAAAATCAGCTATACAATAAAAAAGAATAGTAGTTTAAAAGTAATCTTTCTTGGGCGAAACAGAGGATATCTCGATCGGGGATAAATAATTGCATTGTAGCGGGTATAGTTTAGTGGTAAAAGTGTGATTCGTTTTAGTAATCCCCTTAAAAAGTTAAGGGGTCTTTCGGTTTGATTCATATTCCGAT